>VTPC01000772.1:0-56224 GCA_011009095.1 Ignelater luminosus | reverse complement strand
TTTTTTTAGAGGTGAATGTATAAAGTAACTGGGCTAATAACGAAAAGCCAGTTGATTGTGATACAAAGTACCGACACCAAACAAAAGACGATTGCAAATTGAGCTCAATAATGATTTTCTCTTCGCTAGAGGCGCTGTTGATCTAAGTTAAATTTGACAAGTTTAAACGTCAGTTTATAAGTTTGAGGTTATTAAATTCAAATTTTAGAAAAAAAAAAATTATTAATGACTTGTTGCGTATTCTTTATTCTTTGCAAAGTTTGTATGAGCAAGTGTATATCTTCTATTACCTGGTCGTCATCTTCATCACTTTCACAATTATTTTTTTATAAATTGCTGTAAAACAGATTTTGTAGGGTTGCGCAACCGTTTCTGAATAAATCGGATTAACCCAAATAACTATATCATGTAATTTATATGATCTGATCAGAAATGCGGATAAAGTTTCCGAAAACGCATTATTTATTACTTTTTTTTCTAAAATTTAAGTTTTAATAACCTCAAACTTATAAACTGACGTTTAAACTTGTCAAGTTTAACGTAGATCAACATCGTATCTAGCGGAGAGAAAATCATTATTGAGCCCAGTTTGCGATCGTGTTTTGTTTGGTATCAGTACTTGGTATCACAATCAACTGGCTTTGGTATAACGCACTCCACTAGTTTTACAGCTGACTGGTAAAAAGTGCAAGCTGAAGTTTACGGTGCAACAAAATCTGGCGCACATAACCTCATAAAGCGACACGTGCGACTTCGCGCCATACAAACAAGAAAGCAAGAAATTACAAAAATGCGCAGATCAAAAATTTCAATTAGTAGGTAAATTAACAAGAAAGCTTGGACCTTGCAAGCTTTTACGTTAAGTACTAAGTATAATTACTAATTGGTTTGATTCTGAATGATCGTATTGTTATGAAAACTTACAAAGTTCTGCTTGCAAGGTCCAAGCTTTTTTGTTAATTTAAGTACTAATTGAAATTTTTGACATGTGCATTTTCGTAATTTCTTGCATTCTTGTTTGTATGGCGCGATGTCGCACGTGTAGCTCATTCAGTCATTCATAACCTCTAAAATCCGGACTCCCTCAAGTGTTTAAAAAAGTGATTTTCGAGTATTTTAATTTTTTTTTAATTTTGATGTTGTAGGAGTTGCATGCGCGTTATATTTTTCACGAAGGACGCAGCCAAGGTTTTTTGTTAATTCATGTACTAATTGAAATTCTTGACATGCGCATTTTCATAATTTCTTGATTCAGTGAACCGGTTCAGCAGTGATGTGCGTGTCGACAATGTCGAGGTCAACAATTCATTCTTGACATGTCAACAATATGAATTGTTGACACGACCTTATTGATGTCAACAATTTAGATACTATGAATGCACATGCGCAAAGCTGTTAAACTTGATTTTTCCTTTATTATTTAAATCTTAAATAGTTTATTACAATAATTTTTATTTGACTTAAGTATGTGAGGGCAAATATGAGGCACAGGGAATTGTGAGATGCTTAAGTACGTTCAAGTCTAATGTACATATAAAATGATTTTGATTAGAAAAAAAAATAAATGCTAGGATGTTGTTCGTCATGTTAGCATTTGTTTTTTCAATTAATAAAATCTTTTGCATTAAGATACTTATGTATAGTAACTGTCACATTGCTAGAATTGCCCCCACATACCCTAACTAAAAATCTTAGTATGAGCCTATGGAGCTATGACTAAACATGCTTGTAATTTTACTGATTCCATGAAAATAAGAATAAAAAATAGGATTGTTTTTTAATGCCATTTTATTCGAATAATATTTTGGTTTTTCTTTTCTATCTTTAGTTAGTGTTACAGTCTTTTTTAACTGAAAACCTAATTCATCAAAATTTTTATTCTTGGGCCTTTCAGCCATTTTGATTCTTGAATTGTCTTGAACATCTTATTAGACATTTTAGCATATTTTAGCACCTGTGTTTACAGATTAGGTTTAAAGAAAAATATGCAGAATCCTACTTTATTTGCAAAGTTGACACATTGTCGACATTGTTGACATTGTTGACATGTCAACGCACATCACTGCGGTTCAGTCGTTCTTCGGTGCAGAATGGCTTTCGTAATTCAGCAAACGAAAGTACGAACTCCCACAAATAAAGCAATAAGCGTTTTTATCCGACGGTCTATTTTCGCTCTTTAGGCTTTATTTGCACACTGCTCTATTTTAATTGTTTTTACCTTACTACAGCTCGACCAACCTCAGAAAAGCCCTGAGTGGGCGTGTACGGAGGAGCTACATGTTGACCAAGTACACTCGCATCCAAAAAATCTTCTGGTGGGAAATTTAAAAAAAACTAAACACCGCCAATAACATGTAATAGATTTAAAACAACTTTTTGTCAGTTAATGTACTCGAGTAAAATTACGCCTCTGATTGGTCGACGTTGTTTGTTACTGAAATTAATTAGTTCGCATATTTTCCGGGGCTTTTCTGAGGTTGGTCGCGCTGTATTTCTTATTGGAATGTATAGAAGAGCCATGGTGTACTCTTTTTAAATAAAAAAAAACTCCTTAAAAAGATTATTTAGTGTAATGAGTGTAGTTAACTGTTCCAAATTCTCTCAATCTCTGGTCCACCCCAGCGAATGTGGTATGATGAGGAATACGCATATTCGGAAATCTTTCGGCTCTTGCTGCAGCCCGACAATTCATCCGACACTCGCCCAATATTAAATGCATGTCCGCATATTCGTTAAACGAATATTCCATTAATTAAAATCAGAACAACAAACACAAAAACCAAATAATAACAACACATCAAAAAATTGAAAAATTTGAAAGAAAACAATGTAATAATCGACAAAACGTAACAAAATTACAAGTGTCAAATTCGCAAATCATACAAACAGTAAAACAATAGCAAACAATGAAATGAAATAAAACGAAACAAATTACCATGGCAATGCGATTTACTTTACCCGTGACGAGATTAGTAACGATTTTTCAAGCATTCAAAAAAGCTTAATTTTCTCGAAAACGGTTGACTTTACGAACGAATTGCAAGAGGTGAATCTTCTTACAGAAGAAGTGAACTTTTAAATAATAGTATTCAAATTTTAAAATTTTACCCATAGAAATAGTTCTAGGGCTTCAAAGAGATGTATGCTTGTAAAACTCTGTGTTCCAAATTATTAATTTCATCGATCTTTCAAGAAAAAGATCATCTTAACTACACAAGCCAACATGCCAAATTTCATTACAATCGATGGATTCAGTGAGACGCAATTAAAAAATTAAGAAAAAATTGTGTCGACTTGGACAGCTTATAACTCAAAAACGAGAAACTTTTTATCAACTTTTTTTCAATAAATCGTCATCATTTGTTCCCCAGAATCAGTGGTTAAGCATTGTTGGTATTATTTTGAGACACCCTGTATAAACTTGGCGAGCGCTAAAAGAGCGGTGAGCCGATTTATGTTAGTTTTCGAAACCGGTGCGTTTCGTTCACTGTTCGGAGCCGATTCACTGAACCGATTCGGTCACGAACGACACATCTCTAATTTCTTGTTTGTATGGCGCGATGCGGCATGTGTCTCTCGTTCAGTCGTTTATAACCTCTAAAATCTGGAAAAGCTCAAGTGTTTAAAAAAAGTGATTTTCGAGTGTTTGAAGTTTTTTTTAATTTTGAGGTTATAGGAGATACATGCGCGTTATATTTTTTCATGAAGGGCGCAGCCAAGCTTTTTTGTTAATTTATGTACTAATTGAAATTCTTGACATGCGCATTTTCTTAATTTCTCGATTTCTCGTTTGTTTGGCGCGATGTTGCACGTGTCGCTCGTTTAGTCGTTAATAACCTCTAAAATCCGGAAGCGCCCAAGTGCTTAAAAAAAAGTGATTTTCGAGTGTGTTACACCGTAACAAAACCAAACAAAACTAATTTTAAGTTTTGAGGTTATAGGAGTCACATGCACGTCATATTTTTCACGAATTTCATGTTCATGACAGTTAAATATTGACCAATTGCTAAATTAATTTTAACAATGTGAATGCAAGTTTTCAAAGGTAAGTGTAATAATAAGTGCTAATTGTAATTACTAATTTGGGTATTGTGAATGAAGCTTAAAGCAAAAGCCTACCGTTCTATTGCCAACTAAAGTGAGTATATTAGGGAAATACAAAACAAAATCGTCAGGCTTGATAGCTTTTCCGAATTTTGGTATAACATCTCCAGCATATTCTAACAAAAGTTCATCTTGTTCAGCTTCCGTTTCATCTTCGCCACCATCTCCACCACCACCACTTTCAACATCAGCATCTTGACATGCAGTCTACAGACAAATAACATAATTAATTTATAATACCATTTCAAATAAATACAGTGGAATACCTTCAAGTTAAGCACGTCAATAACACAATTCATAATTGCTTCACGATGTCCTTCACCAACCAATACATCCCCTTTGAGTTCTTCCAAAAGATTAGCATATGCATCAAGAGCACACATTACAACTTGTCTTTCTTCATCAGACCGTATGATTTCAGCGCATTTTGGTATAAACATTTGTAATGCGTTGTATAGTGCTTGTTTCCCTTCTGGTGTATTAATCTTGTGTAGGCTAATACAAAATTGTTGTAAAGCATCAACAGCTGCTTTACGCATATCATCTTGAGGGAAATTCAATAATTTGAAAATTTCCTGAAAACTCTTTTCCAAGAAGGGTAAAAATGGTGCTCCAACATTAGCACAAATCTCTTTTAAGGTAATACAAGCTTGTTCTTTCTCTTCTACATAAGAATTTTCAACCATGTATTTGCACTGCTCACTATCGCCACTACTAGTTGATGCGATGTCTTCCTCAAAATCATCATCGGATTCTGATAAATCATCATATACATCCACACCTTCTTTTTCTTCTTCATCATAGAGTGTCTAAACAAGATTGAATGAAAATCTTGAAAAACCAAAACTACTTTAATATTATTTGCTTACTTCAATGCCATCACTGCTCTGTATGGTACCAATCATTTGTTCAACAACCGTTGGAAGAACAGGAGCTAAGTCTTCTTTCATAACAATTGCAAGTGCAGCAACTAATGCGTATGCTGCCCTACGATTATCTGGATCCGTACTGGTATCTAATATTCTCAAACCCAAATGTAATGTTTCTTGAGCTAATGGTCTAAAATTATCATTACCTATTGTCTGGGCAATAGCAGCCAAACAATCTGCAAGATAACAAAATCAAAAATGTGAATGATTTAAAAAAAAAGAAGCGAAAAGTCCACCTTACCTAAAGCATCACACAAAACATGAAAATTCTCCGACATAGGATCAGCATTTACGTAAATATTAATAATTTCCAATATTTTTGGAAAATATGGCAGCATGCCTTCTTTAACTGCACTAGCTGCAGAACTTACAGCATCAAAGCCCATTTTCTTTAATTGCATTGACCAATGGTTAGGATCGAGGGCTGTAAAGAGTCGTTCCATTAATGTTGGCATGTATGGTTGCAGACTTTGATCTAAATTCTCGCAAAATGTTTCTAATGCATAGAATATACGATCTAAACTGGATGGAAGGGAACCTGCATTTTGTACTTGTGAATAAATTTGTGAAAGATGCTCAAATAGTACTGGCAGAAGTTCAGCTGCATATTTACTAATCTCTGGCTACAAAATCAATAAATTAAAATTAAGAAAAATAAAAACTGTGTAGTAATAAAATTCTACCTGCAAATGTTCAGCAAATTGTCCTAAAGCAAAAAGGGCTGCATTGCGTACTGGTAAGTGTGGGCTATTAATTCCTCCACAGACACATTTCAAGAAAGCTTCTAAATATTTTTTTCGAATATATTCAGAACATCCTTCTGCAAGTACGGCTAATGCTAAATAAGCTGCCTTTTGAGCATAGATATCATTTCCTTGCACAGCAGGTTCTATGCGACTTAAAAATGATGGAATTACTTTTTCAGGTGGTACATGTAAAGCAATCATATCTAAAGTTTGAGTTGCAATAGTTGTGGGCGTGTATTCATCAGGATCACCCTGGTAATAATCTTCAGCATTGCTTGTGTCATTATCACCATCATCTAAGTTTGGTTTCTGCGACATCACTTTTATCATAGCATCGATGATTGGTTCAACTAAGTTTTCTTTCTGCATAACCTATAAGAATTTAATATTTTAATAGTTTGCCTAATTGTATATGAAACAAATATACCTTGCTTTTAGAACGAATCAACCAACCAAGTACACCAATTGCTTTAATTTTTACTTCATCACTAACATCTTTATTGCCACCAATTGATAAACAAACTTCTACAATTAGTCGTACATGTGGAACTATCACCGTTATTGCATATTCTATTAATTCTTCTATAATTTCTAACATTTCACATTCTTTTTTGGTGTTATTATCTTGGGCAAATGCATTTATTATTTCCAATATACGTGGTAAAAGATTGTAGTATAGATTTGTCATCTATTACAGAAATTGTAGATTTAGGTCATTATTAATAAAAAAAAAATTTTTTGACATCTTAAAAGCATTTACCTGTTGATGTCCAGAAATAATTGGTACCAAATGTTTCATGGTCAACACTGTGTAATATGCTAAATCACAATTTACATTCGTCAAAGATCCCAAAGTGTTTGTAAAAAGTATAGCAAATGATTCAAGATGGACAATATACGAGTCTTTTGATATTTCTGTCATAATTGATAAAGCGTACATTCCTAGCTATAAAATGACATTGAATAATGCATAAATAATTAAAAAGAATAATATTACCTCCTTATCTACAGCATTATCACTGTTACAAAGCGTATGGATAAATTGTAAAATTTCAGGCCATGTATTATTTGGAAACTCATGTTTTCCCAATATTCCGATAAACTGAGCAATTGAATTTTTCACGCTTCTTACAGTTTCATTGACCAATGCTTGCAACATGCCCTGCTTAATTCTATTAAGAAACTCCCAATTATTTTAAAAACTCTGATATTATCATTATTGCTTTCTTACCTCGTTCTTACCGCCGGATCAACTTTATTCCAATGACTTTTTTTGCTTAATCGTCTACGTAAAAGCACTGCAGCGGTTTGTCTGATTTCTGCATTTGTAGAAGTTACCACAACATCACACAAAGCAGGAATTGCTTCCGGCTTTTTAAATGCTTCTTTGAGCTCTTTGGTCCCCTTAATAGAAAGTTTTATTATAAAAATGTACAGAACACACCTTAATGGCACGTGTATTTGAGGTTATAATAATTTATTTCGTTCATTAATATAGTGATTATACGTTAATAATTACCTGCTCGATTGTTTTACTATTTGGTACTAACAGTTTTGCAACGATCTCTTCCATTTTCGTTAATAAATCGAAACTATTCTAGGCCTACAGTTAAAAATTCACTAATTATTTTTTGTAGGCTAAATTGGCTAACCAAGAGCCAAGGCCGAAAGATCGTTCAACTGTCAGGTATAATTGTGAAGATAGCTGATATTGGCTTCGTTTTTTTATTCGTAAATTGTGCCATTGTAATAAAGTCGTGTCTATTACTCATTAATCCGGAATTCGGTCTTTCGGTTCAAGTTCAAACTCCAAACTTCAAAAAACAAGAACAGCAAGGTACTGTTTGCGTTCAGGAGGAGTAATCAGACTCACGCGCTGCAGGCGTTTATGATTATGCGCTGCTAGTAATCGCTTGCTTCTGGACCATCTTCGATAGGAGTTCTACATCTCTCACTAAGGTTCTTATAGGATAAACGAAATTTTGAATTTGTCCCTATTTTTCTGTAATTAAATCTAATCTCACATGAACCCCACAAAGTGTTTAATTCTAGCCGTGATTCTGGCATTGTTTATAAAGTACCTAATACATAAACAATAATAGTTATCATCATTATCATCATCATCATAATCATAATAGCAAGAAAATGAATACAAATAATAGTAGTAACGATAGTGATCGTTCTACTGTTGAAACGTTCCTAATAGATGTGTTTAGTGATGACGTCACGAGACACAAACATTCAAATGTTATTTCCAAACAAAACAACTCTCTTAGCAACGGTAGTTACGGACAGCGCACGTTGTGTATGTTAACCAATAACTACGTTAGTTACATCCTAGCAACCAAATTTGTTTGAAATCAATCAGGCCGCGTGATATCACACTAGACACGTCTATATAATAAGAGATTGCGAACAAATAAAAGATCTATCTGGGTTATTAGACCAATCTTTTTAAAAAGAACAAGCTTAGGAGAATTTCATACTTTATACCCTCAGCTTTTAAATCGAGAAAAATTCGAAAATTATTATAGTGTGACCACCCAGTTTGATACAAACTTGAATTTGTCAGTTTTGACATCATCATTCTAGACTGATAGTCAAGTTTGATCAAATTATTTGATAATGTGACCAGGGCTTTAGGTTGACTTACACCAGCCCATTATTTTAAACATGTTTGAAATATGACTCATCTTGACCTAAGAAGATAGTAGTATGAATGTAATGCGCATGCACGCCCGCATCGGAAAAAGAAAATCAGATTTTTAAAAACAGCTGTAGTTTGAATGTCCCATTCATTCTACTATCTTCTTAGGTCAAGATGAGTCAAATTTCAAACATGTTTAAAATAATGGGCTGGTGTAAGTCAACCTAAAGCCCTGGTCACATTATTAAATAATTTGATCAAACTTGACTATCAGTCTAAAATGATGATGTCAAAACTGATAAACTCAAGTTTGTATCAAACTGGGTGGTCACACTATAAATAAAATAGTTTGGTCAAACTGTGAGGTTAGGTAGCCGTATTTGCGTTGGTGTTTACAAAAATACTGGGTGTTTATAAATTTTGTGAAGTTAGAATATTAAATAATTCATTATTTGTTTTACATTTTGTTGTTTTCTTATTTCTTATTCACTACTGACCACAAAAAACTGTAATAATTATATTTTTACTATAAATGATTTTTAGAATAATAATTTGTTATTATTTTTTAATAATTCATTTTAATATCTTTCAACATTAGGATTAGCATTCCCTGCGTTCGGTAAAGACCTCTGACAGCCGTTTTTGCTCGAAATCGTCTCTTGTTCTTGTCATTTAAATTTGAATTTTTAAGTGACAAGAACAAGAGACGATCCCGAGTATAAATAAATAGCTGTCAGATGTACCTTACCGAACGCAGGAATTGAAGCAGAATGAAAATAAACGAAAAGCAAAACAAACACGAATAACTCGCTGTAACCTTTTTGGCTTCGCGTCTGATTTACTATTTTCAAATTTAGCCAATTACGTAAGCCATCGCATCAAACTGACTGATGGATTTAGAAAAGCCTCCAAAACTTAGAAAATCTGACCAAACTAAAGGTATGACGTCATTGTTTCAGACTGATAGTCAAGTTTGATCAAACTGACAGATAGTGTGACATAGGTTTAAAATGACCAATCGATGTAGGGAGAGAACGACTGAAAGTTGGGCTTGTCTGAAATTTTGACCTATCGCGACCTATCAAAGACAACCCAAAAAATAATTCTGTGAGAGTCCTGTCTTAAATTGATATTGCATCCATCACATATTTGAACAACAATCTTTTTTGCTTTTTTCACTGCGAACGCTTAAAACGCCACTCCAAGCATAGCTTGGTTCTGGGTTCTACGCCTTGAGCAGTATATTTTCATGTTTCAACTTGTTACGACTACGGTTTCTACCATCTGACGATGGCTTTCCACTTTCTGCTTTTACAATATTCATCGCCACCTTAAGGAGACGTCCGCGTACATAAATGTTGCAGGATAATCAGTGTCCTGTGTTGTGCAGACGGATAAGGACTTTAGTTGGTGTTTCTTATTGATTCATATATTTTTCATTTCCGTATCTATTTCTATCGTCATCAGGGTCAGCTATAGAGTTTAGCTGCCATGTTTTTCCACCACCTGCGCCTTGCTTATCAATTCCTAGTCCAGCCGTTCGACATTGTACTGTCCCATATTCAAAGTTGATTAAATTGATTCATCGATAGAAGTCATGTACAAGTCAATGCCACACCTTCCAACATCATCTCACTATCCACTGTCAAGTCTGCCGCGCGTTCTCATTCTTATGATTTTTTGCAATTCCAGGAAGTAAAGATTAATTCTTAAACAGTCGCCTGCCTTCGGTGACTTTTTATCGTTCGTTTGCCATGCTTTTGTGCAAAATTCTGTTTTGTTTACTGTAATCTCTTATGATCGCAAGAATAAGAAAATAAATGTTATCGATATATGTTTACTTTTAATTTTATTGGTAGCAAAGGGAATACAAGTTATATTATAAGGCACGAAAGGTCTTTCTTGCCACTTTTCACTTATACGTTGTCTCTTTGGTTTCAGAAATCAATGTCTAACAATAGTCAGCCAGCTCTTCTCCAATCCATTTGCTTTGGTAACATTTTTCAATGGAAGATATCTTGGTGGAAGCGTTCTCCATGTTAGTCGCTAACATCGTACCGCCAATTTGGAGCAAAGAAATTTAGATGAGACTGCAGAAAATTAATTTTTATACTCGCGTTGCTGTCCAAAGCTTGACACAATTTAAGAAGATCGTTCACTAGTTCTTCACAGTTTTTGAATTTTCTATTTCCTAGAAGGTGCAAGTTCTTTGTCAGATTCTTTGTCTCCCATGGGAGCTACAAAAATTCCTTCTTGGGCACCCTTGGCCATAGGGAGGGGCGTACCTTTCCGGCGTTCCGAAATTCGTATTAAAGAAACTTTCAATAATACGCAACCAGATTTTCAAGTCTTAATATGCATTTTAAATATATTTTTACGATTTTTTAAAAATCTGGAAAAAACTGAGAAAAGTGAACTTTTTCGCATAAAATGTTAATTAAAGAAACAAAAACTACACTGGTCATGCCCACATGTAGCTCGTTGAAATTTTCACCAAAGTACCTAGATACCTTTCTGCGTCGATGTGTAACAATGCCAGAAAGTTTGAATTCAGGTTTTCTTTTTCTGACAGTGGCTCATGTACTATTTTAGGTGTTAGAGGAAATTGAATATTTTTTTAGCGAATATCTATTAAACCATAAATTTTATAAAAGAAACAAAAGATTTTAACCTATAAAATAGTCTGCTTCTTTCTAATTTTAATTTAGCCCTACAATATTTGTTTTATTTTTTTATTAGATTTTTTTACAGAAAATATGTACCTACAATAAGTTTGTAGTGCTCTGAATTTATTATTCTAATTTTTGAAGATAATGTATTGTGTGTTGCCTAACTAATTACCCTCTTGAAACAATTGGAACAAAATAAATATTGTATGTTGCAGGTATCGGCAGCAGGCCTTGGATGAAAACGTGATAATATAGAAATATTATGAAATTTCAAATTATTTATTGTTATTTATAGACGACTGAAATCTGTGCTACATTCTATTAAATTCTATTTTTTTTATAAAAAAGGGATCTTATATATTTTTAGTTTACTGTTCAACAGAATTTCGAATTCACATTTATGACATTTCACTTTTAATGTTCGTTAATTCTAGAGAATTCTTTTCCAAGAAATCATTTCCGTTTCATTCTCCATTTAACAGTTTTATATTTGTAATGTTAAAATTTTGACTACGATCATCATCATCATCTATAAATTACCACATGTGAAATATAAGTGAAGAGTTTTGAGGAGCTTATTGCGGTAGCTTTCATCAAAGTTCTGAGTGCCATCATCGACACCTCGTATAAAAAGGCAATCAATGTCGTTCCACGGCCTCCTTTAATAGTCAAATTGTCACTATTTATAGTAACAATTTTTAAAATAATTTTAGAAACGCACTTTATCTTCGAATAAGTAACCCTATTATCGGGGCTATTTTTCACAAAATTCCAAACATATTTTCTCGTTTTATATAAATAGATTTGCTTAAGTGAACGGCGTTTTAAGATGAAAATTATAAACTGAACTCAAGTGTATACACAAATTTGCAAATAATAAGCTGCTTGTTTATAAATTATAATATTTAATAATAGAAAATTGTGGAGGGAACTTAAAAATTGCTAGCTTGTTTATCTGGTTACAAAATCTTTGAACGAACCTTTTGTTCTGGGTTACATGAGAATGAGAACAATTAACTGGCTGTTTGTCTTATGTTACCATTCTTATCGAAATTACAAGTCTGAGATTTAACTTATCGTCTCGTTTTATTGTTGGTTATGATATCTAATAAAAAATATACATATATTAGAAGGATATCTCACAGATGATGTGTTGTAACGCAAACTATTAATACATGATAAGAATTATTTTTGAATTACAATTTGTAAGATCTTGAATTCTTCTACGTCAAATACCACACACGCTAACAAAAACTGATAAAGAAGAGTAAATAAACTAACATGTATACCAGGAAAAGGAAGCGGCAGAACGTCACTGATGCTCCCCATTTCGTCACTTCTGTAACAGCAGTGATAAACAAATCTTTAAAATTATATATTTAACATACAAGTTTAGGCTCTTTTTTTTAACATTTCCTTTATGTTTTCCGTTCCTGTGAGAATTAGAGGCATTTTTAAAATCAGTTGGCTTGGTTAAAAAATATATAGTCTACCTATGCATTTTTACAATCGAGAGCGTCCAATTTTTGACCCAGACGTTTTAAATTCACGCTGTAAATATAAACGAAGATAATTTACAAAAATAAACCATTTTGTTTATTTATTTGGTTAATAAAGTATTTCGTAATGACTAGATTTATTTTATCAAGCCACGTACTTGTAACAGACTGGAGGCGGGAAATGATCTTTTCTAATTACAAGGTTTTGATTTGTAATGTTCTTCAGTTTTATTAATCACATGTATAGGTATGGAAAACTCTTATTTTAATCGTTTTTGTTGATCATGCTCTTCATCTACACATTAGTTGTAGTTGTGAGAAGGGAAGAAGCCCATCTGCCAGAAACATTAGGTCAAGGAAAATGAGGAAAACGATTAGGATAATTAGTGACAAGTAGCAACAAGTAACTTCGACAAAATCACCTACAAGACAACATCTTGCCAACTCCGCTCACCTAAAATACTTTTGTATCTCAAGAGTACTTTTGCTCATGGCCATAGTCATTACAACTAAAACATCGAACTACTACTTCTGGATCCACTATTTTAAACTTAAGTGTGAATGCTTCCGGTTTGATTTCAAAAACTCAATTCTTTTTATTGGGATTTCTATAATTCCTTTTCCCAATGAATTTCCAGTCATTATGAATATCCTGAATTGTTTTCGCATTTTGCTTTCCAATTTCTGTACGAATTTCTTGTTCACCATATCGTTTATCCACACTGATCAACATTAGTTTGGGGTTTTTATTAGTCATTGCTCTACATTCTCCTTAGTGGCCAAGATTTTCAAGTTTTTCTTCTTTTTAACAATGACTCTTGCGTTCTCGAAATATCTTACTTCTGCAAAGAAACAACTTACTTATTCAAGTTTTAGGTTTAGCAATTCGTTTTTCAGCATTTTAAAATTTTCGTCTTCGTTTGTTTAGACAATTATTTCTCTTTCAATTGGTATCTCATTATTTCCGTTTTGTCTTGTCTATGTTCAATTTGGCTGTTTTCCAACCTCTTGCTCCCTTCCAGGTTGCCTTTTGACTTGTCCCCTTCCACGTCTAACTACTTTGGCACATGTTCTTGTTCAAGGAGTCCCGTACTCTTTTCATAAACTTGTTTTCATTTTTTAAAACTCCATCTTTCTTATTGATACTGCATATCGTTTCAAATATATTCCTATTTTGTTCGGCATGGTGAACATCACTATTATTTAGTTCACCTTTGTGAAATGAACTTTCAAGTTAGATTTTCTAGTCGCCATTCAATTTATATTGTCTATTCCAGAATGATCACAAGTGGCCTGCTCCGCAACCAAAGTTCCAAGCTTCAACTCCAACCCGCTATTCAACACTAGTCGCATAATCTTTGCTCTTCAAACGTTTCCAGTTTTAAGTAACTATACACGTTCTTTATTAACAAGCTAAGCCAGCGAAACGACTACCTTGGGGCGTAAACTAAGGGCATGCAAAAATCATTTGAAAAATCCTTAAATCCTGCATAGCACAAGTAAGAAGTGAATGGTGGACCCACGAATACTCGTAGAGAAGCATTAAATTGGTTAAAAAGATCAGATCACTTGATTGTTTAGTTAGCAATGTAAGTATAGTATTATGGACTAGATTCCTACGAATGGCATTTTTTTCTCTAGGAATCTGAAAGTAAACTAGTCGTGTTCGCAAGAAGGTGAACGAGTGCAATTTCTGTACAAGTTCTGTAGCAGAAAAACGCCTTTATACAAGAAGAGTGTAGCAGGCTGAAGGTAGGTGGATAAGTCAAAGAGTGAAGGAATTGTTAGATATTGTTGTGCATGTTTATGATATTGTGAAGCTCAAGAACTGGCGTTGCTAGGTGCTGAAGTTAAAATAATAAAATATCTGAAAGCAAGCAGAATATCTTCAAAGGTAGCAAAGTAAAGACGCGACTTGCTCAATTCTTTGATCTTGGTTTCAATGTATTCTTCTTGGAAGATTACCAACAGACGTTACAGTTTTTGGATTTTGTGTAGACTAAACTTTAGAAAAAGAAAAAAAACTTAAAAAAGAGAAAAAAGCAGATTCCAAGGTAAGAATAGTGAAAATAATATATTAAACAGAGCAGGGGCATCATCATACATGTACCACGGACTGCTAGATTTTGGGGCGGCCGTCTACAAGAAAATACAAGAATGTAAGACCGTAATGAACGGCTAAGCTACCAGGTGTATACCTATGAAATGAGACTTTCAGCTATTAGACCACAGATGTCGCTAGGAGTATTTTTAAACTGTCCCAAATGTCTTATTTTTTTCGTCTGTCATCTGTCAACAATATTCAATTCATTGTTTGTGATGTTTCATACAACAACGCATTTTTTTCGCTCTTAAAAATGTCGAATTTCGTGCCTTCAAACTACGATTTGCGGACATCGTTGATTTTCTGTTATCAATTGAAGAAAAACGCTTCTCAAGCTCATCAAATGCTTATAGAAGCTTACGGTGGACATGCTCTAAGCAGAGCACAGTGCTTCAGGTGGTTTGAAAAATTCCGAAGTGGTGATTTTAGCGTGGAGAACGAGGAACGTGGCCGGCCACCGAAAAAGTTTGAGGACACCGAATTGCAAGCATTGTTGAATGAAGATGATGGTCAAACGCAAGAAATGATGGCAGAGCAGTTGGGAGTGACCCAAAAAACCATTTTCAAACGTTTGAAAGACATGGGCATGATTTTAAAGGTCGGAAGATGGGTGCCGCATGAACTGACTGAAAGGCAGCAAGAAAACCGAAAAACCACTTGTGAAATGCTGCTCTCCCGGTTCAAAAGGAAGTCTTTTTTGCATCGAATCGTTACGGGTGTATTTCTCCAATCCCAAGCGTAAACGATCGTATGGTCCGCCCGGCCACAAGCCAAAATCAACGGCCAAACCAAATCGCTTCGGCCGCAAGGCAATGCTGTGTGTTTTCTGGGATCAGCATGGTATGATTTGGTACGAGCTATTAAAACCAGGTGAAACAGTTGACGGTGCACGCTACCAACGACAATTGGCCGATTTGAACAGCGCTATACACCGAAAACGCCCAGAATATGCCGATCGGCGTCACAAAGTAATTTTTCTTGATGACAATGCACCACCACATCGAACAAGAGCGACCCGGGAATTGGTGGAGACGTACGATTGGGAACCGCTGGTGCATGCGGCTTACTCACCAGACTTGGCGCCTTCCGATTATCATTTGTTTGCATCGATGGGCCACGCACTTTCCGAGCAGCGCTTCAATTCTCACGAAGAAGCCAAAAAATGGCTCGATGATTGGTTTGCGGCCAAAGACGGCCAATTTTTTTGGCGCGGCAGTCACAAATTGCCTGAGAGATGGGTAAAATGTGTCGCTAGCGATGGCTATTATTTTGAAGATTAAATTTGTAACCATTTTTTGTTAATAAACGTTTAAAATTGAAAAAAAAAGTCTCATTTCATAGGTATACACCTATGTATTAGCAGTGCCGCTGCGAATAACTGCAGAATGAATTATTTATACTGAGATCAAAGTGGCTTATAATGGATAAAAGCTTTTGGCCACTCCAGTTAGTTTAGAAACAGGTGGGAACCAAATGTGAGCCACTTCAAACAGTCTAGTAGAAAAAAAACCTAATTGCAGGGCTTTAAGCATGGTTTGTTGTTGGATAAAACCTTATTTTTGGTTGCTGCAGGTGGTCTGGTGAGGCAAAGATAAAATATTAGAACACCTCAAGTGATCTGATGGGGGGCAGAAATCGAATCTAGGCCGCCGTAATAATAGCCTGATGATATGGTAAGTAAAGCCCGATCTTGGGACACTGCAGGTGGCCGGATGGAAGACAAAGCCTGATTTCGAGCCGTTGTAGATGACTTATTGTAAAATAAGGCTCTATTTCTTGACCGTTGCAGGCGGTTTGGTGAAGCGTAAAAATCAAATCTGGATTACTGCAGTTGACCTGGTGTAGAGCAACGCTGAATTGTAGGTCACTGCAGAGCAAAGTTCAATTGCGGGCCACCAAAAAACAAAGTTTGATTGCGAGTTACCTCAGGTGGCTTGGGGCAGAGTGTAGCCTTGTGGTGACCCACCGCAAGTGGTAAAGGGCAAAACTCGATGGTGGATCAAATTTCTAGGGGGCTGTCTGCAAAGAATAAACAATTCTTATGTACTAACTAGAATATTTTCATACAGATAAAAATCACCACATTGATTTCTTTAATAACTAAGCGCACTGAAAAACTTCGTCCAGGCAACCGAGATATTAGCAACGTTGCTGACACGGAGAGCACCTAGTTTACAGAATTTATTTAATTACAAAAAATAGAAATTATAGAGATACAGTTTAAAGAACAACTATGAGAACTACCAACAATATCACTAAAAAGTAATTTATTGTCGCACAGATCGATTTATTCCCCTTCAAAATTCTCCGACAATACCACGAATACCATGCCAGTTCCCTATTTTTTGTAGCCTCTAAATTTAAAGTTTCTCTGTATAGGTTTGCGCAATTAGCTAGTTACAGTGATGGAAAATCAAACTCAACCCAAAAAAGATCCAAACACCTACCAGGAAGGAAACAAATCTCCACCAACCGCCAGCTACCTAAAATTATCTTCTCAAGGAAAAAACAAAACATTGTATTGATATTGACCAGCAACAAAGCTTTTGTCAGGGGTTTCCCTATTAAAAAGTATGGAAACACGTTGCTTCTGCAAAAATGGTAAGAGATAGACAAATGAAATTTGGAGATCTTAAAGTCGAAAGAGAGTTAAGATCAAATCTTCAATTGTTTTTTCGTACGGCCGCCATCTTGAATTTCTTTAAATGAATCATTCTGTATATGACTCCATATCTCGATAGGGATTTTAAAGGCAAATTAAACGATGTAAGGGTTGCTATACATATCTTGGAAAGTTTTGGAGATAAGTATAGCAACCCTATATTATTGAATTCGCCTTTAAAATCCCTATCGAGATATGGGGTCATATACAGAATGATTCATTTAAAGAAATTCAAGATGGCGGCCAATTGAAGATTTGATTTTAACTCTCTTCGCAAAATATGAAAAACAATGCCTACTTTAAGATCTCCAAATTTCATTTGTCTATCTCTTACCGTTTTTGCAGGAGCAGCGTGTTTCCATACTTTTTAATAGGGAAACCCCTAACAAAAGAATAGCGATTATTTCCAGACCCTTTCAAGATAAGTACAGCAACCCTTATATTATTGAATTTGTCTTCAAAATCTCTATCCAAATATGGGGTCATATGCAGGATGCTCGCTTGAAAAAAATCCAATATGGCGGCCGTACAAAAAAAATTGAAAATTCGTTTTTAATTACCTTCGCAAAACATGGCAAAAAATACCTACTTTAAGCTCTCCAAATTTCATTTGTCTATCTCTTACCGTTTCTGCGGAGGTAGCGTGTTTTCATACTTTTTAGCGACCCTGTATACTAAATACTCTAGGAACTTGTATTTTCTTGTAGACGGCCGCCTTAAAATCTAGTAGTCCATGGCACATGTATGACGATTCCCCTGCTCTGTTTGATACATTCTTTTCACTGTTCTTACCTTGGAATTTGCTTTTTTCTTTTTCTCTTCTTTTTTAAGTTTTTCTTCTTCTCCCAAGCGGTTCGGCTGTTGAATTGTGCATACTTTAACGCTAACAGATATTAACTTGAGAAGACAAGATCATGTTCCTTGTCTAGATTTTTCTCTTGTTTTCTGTAAATTCATATCTAACTCTACAGCACCATTAAGTCACTTGAACGGAACTGATGCCAAATCGGACAGTGGGAAAAAGTTGGTTAAGAAAACGTTCAATTTGCTGATTGCAATAGAAGAAGATTAAAAGAAAAAAGACTATTATGTCTTATATAGAACAATTTGAGATTCCTTTGTTACTGAGTCATATCAAGCTGAGAAATAATTATGATTCCAACAAGCTGGAGCTACTACACGGTTTGTTGTGTCCGCCAGATTTCACAGTTTCAATCCTTTCTGAAAACGTTTAAAACAGAGAATATTTTTACAAGAGTTGATCAATCAAACCGTGGATAATGTGGTTTTTGTCGGACCATCAACATTTTTAAAAAGTTACATATTCTTGATTTTAATTTCTGTTTATCGTACCAGGTGCTATTTGTTAGAGAGGTATTGGACTTTAAGCAGATTTCGGAATTTTTGTTTTTAGAGAATATTTTTGATGCCATGGTTATTTGAAGAAATAGAGAAGAAAAAAAATTGATCTCCAAAAGGAGCAAACTTTTTCCAACTTAGTAACTTCTGTTTTTAAGATCTCAGTAGAGAGTTTGGAATTTTAAACATACAGCATAGAGCAGTATTTTATGTCAAACACAACACTAACCTACGAACTATTAAATAGTCTCATCGTGCCAATTAAAAAATCAAAACAATAAGTTGCTTTACCCTGAATATAAATTTTAATTTACACAGATTAGTATTTGTTTCAATAACATCAATTCAGTTGTTTTAACTGTTGCAGTCTGCAAATCTAGACGTCATCGTCAGTAATTTTGTATTGATTTACAATATTTCTATATAAATATTTTTTGTCTTTTTGTTTTTAGTTGTAAGGAGTTTGTAACCAAAAAGATTATAATTATGTAGATTTCTTTTAAAATAAACGGACATCCTTAAAGTCGTATGTGATTGTTTTTATTGTTGTATTACAAGATGGTAGAAAAAAACTTAAAAATGCAATAAGTCCCTAATTAATTTAAAATCGTTTTAGACTATTTTTAGATTATATTTAAACATTTTCCTTCTTACGTTAGTAATGTGTCATTATCTTTATAAGATGATAAAAAAATAAACACGAGGAAGGTTGCTTTTTTAGCCCCTTGTCTAATTACTAAATAATTCATAATAATAGTAACGATAATAAATTTCTAGAACGTGTACCATATTAGCAACAAGTGGTTTTAAAAATTATTACCACTTATCCTCATCGTAATTTCCTACTTTCTTGGCAGCACGACGTGGTACTCTTGAAAACCTCTTAGAATTCCTAGAGAAAAATTACTGCAAGCAACTTATAGTTAAGCTTACTATAGTGCCCGTTAAAATTATTACACCGAAGAGAGATTTGTGTTTAGTTCCATTCAATTTTGTAATTTTTTATTTCTTCAATATTAACAATATGCGTTTATACTCAACAATGGAAAATCGAGCAATTCTTAGAAATAACTTGTTTTAATAAAATAGGTACCGATGAGTGATATCAAAACTGGATACGTGCAGATTCGATAAGAAATAACAATACCCTCGTTTGAATACTGAGAAAAAATTGGCGTACGCAGACAGTCTGTCTGTCGTCAGTTATTGACTTTTCAAGGAGTCATGATACAAAAATAAAAAATGATAGTACTTTTTAATTTCCTTCTTGTGGTATTTTTGTCTATAACCACTTCCGAATTGTGCAAAAATTACCATGTTCTATATTTCAGCGGTGTGATTCGACGGAATTTAGATTTATTCAAATTATTCTTGAGTAATACAGGAAACAATTCGAAATATTATAAACAGTCTTATTGATATACACATAATAGTGGCCACAATATTTATTTATTTATATAATTTAATAATCTGAAGACTGTCTGAAACTATCTTTATGATAAGCCAATAGTAATTTAAAGCAAAAACCTCAGACTAATTAAAATCTTGAGGTGTAAATATCATCATTCTTAGTATATTGAATAACGAAAGAAATCTAAAAGTTGTTGAGGCAAAACTGGTTCAACCAGGATTGTTCCAATTTGTAGAATTCTAAACCCTGTACTGATGATTAGTTATCTGATGAGTGATCACTGATGACATTATAAATTCATAAAGGAAGTTGTATCATCAAATAAACTTTTGTATCTTTATGCAATTTATTAACATCAAAAAGACAAAAACAAATAATTGTGGCATTTTTATCTTAATCAGATCTCTTGTTCATTTTTTCTTTCTATTTTTAACCGAATTCTAATGTAAAATAAGGCAAGAATGGCTAACGTATAGATAAATCTGTTACACGCCTAACAATGTTTTATCTTTTTCGCGTTCATTGAAAATACCCATTCCTTCAATTCTTAACTTGATTATTTTACTTACTTCTACAATTCCCGTTGCTTACCAGTAAAATAATCAAAACTATTGGTGAACATACCAACCACCAACAAAGTAGTTGGTCTAGTGAGAACATAATCTCATAAATCTGACTCCGCAATCAATAATTTTCTTTAGATAATAATAGAACGCTGTTATATCATTACTGAGTACTTTTAGTTTTCTTAATCTATCTCAAGTTTTCAAAAATTGAGAGCAGATGATTGTTTGCACAAAAATCAAATATCTAAAAAGATCTTTGTGGATAGTCGAGTTTCTAAATTGGTAAAAACATTTAAGAATCTAAAGAAGAAAGACCCACAAGTCTTTTGATTCCATTGTTAAAACACTAGAAACTATAAATAGTAGATACGATCTAATACTGTTGTCTCTTCAGTTGTTTGAAATTAAAGAAAAAGCACCAACTACTTATTAAAGTTGTAGATGACTCTTATTAAATAATTTCTTTCAATTAGTAAGTTACGGATATTTTAATAATAGCAGTAACTTACGGATTTGTTTCCTTCTTTATAATTGGATAAATGAAATGTAAAAATGATAGAAATTCTGATTCATTCAAAGAAACTAAAGATTGGATGAAGAGAAGATGTAAAATCAAAGATGGGAGAAGACAGCACTGCCCAAAGTGTTAAGCCTTCCCCCAAAATAACTTGGTACATCATCAAGTTGTTTTAGTTTATTTATCACTAAATAGTATTTACTAACCTTTTAAGAAGTCAAAAGAACTGACTTTGGGCTTATTACGTCATGGTATAGAGTTGCAATATGCTATTATGTTCCAGACACTTATTTGAGTAATTATGTCGTAATGATGAATCTGCTGTAGTAGATGAAAGGGAAGATTTCTTACTGTTGCATTGGTAGTAATTAATCGTGAGAATAAGTAACTCTGCAGTTTTCGTAGTCCTTACTTCGTTTTGCTGTCTTTGCATTACTCGTTTTATCTTATTTCTTTCTATTTCTAATCTTTCGACCTTTGCTGAACTCATATTCTTTCCTCAATTAAATAGGTTTTTCAGATTGTTCATCCTGATCGTTCTAATATCTGTTTTACCACAGAAAAATTCCTAAGAAGCACTAATAGAGAACAATATATCGTATAGGATAAAAAGAGGTATATGCTACTAAGGTTTTAAAAAGGTTAAAAGTTAAGCAAACTGTTTTAGTATTTAAGCCAGGGTGTCAATAATCATCTTTGGTATCTATTTGCATGTTCAAGTAAACCAAGGGCATCGTCATTGGTGTGCTACGGTGTGCGATACACACAAGTGATCAAATTTTAGAGTGACCGTCTACAAAAGATATAAAAAATGTATACGTACTAATTGGGCTGTTCTCACCAAAATGAAAATCATGATATTGTGATTAAGCCCAACTCTAGGTGGTTTATAGAAACAGATAAAAACTTGACAGACCTGTTAGAACTACAATCTCAATTTTGGGTCACTACAGCTAGTCTAGTAGAGGGTGAAACCCAAACTTGGGTCATTGTAAATGGTCTGGTAAAGAACTAGACCCGATTGTTGGCCACTACGGGTGGCCTAACGAAAGGCAAATATCAAACCTGATGTTAAGCTACCCATGAGATACTGTTGTGGTGGGAAAAGACTCATTTCGGGCCACCTCAAGTAACCTGCAAGAAGACAAAATTCAATTTTGGGCCTTCGTAAGTGGCCTGCTGCAAAGCTGATTGGATGCAAAGCCTAGTTGTTGGATCACGCAGATTTTGGGTTGCAAGAGGTTGAAGAGCAAAGATCAGATTTGAGAAATGAGCTCGATATTTTCCACAGGTAGAAGGTAAATGTTTATTTTGAAACAATACAGGTGGAATATTGAGGGGTAAAGCTTCATCTTGGGCTGGTGCAGATAGCCTGGTGTAGGACAGCGATGGATTCTGGATCACTGCAGGACAAAACCAATTTTGGACCAGGCGTAAAGCGAAACTCGGTTCTGAGCCACCTCAGGTGGTCTGGTACTGAATGGAGTCTCATGGTGGCCTACCACAAGTACTTTAGTGATAAGCAAAATTTAATGGCGGGCTAAATTTTGAGGCGGTCATCTACATAAAATGTAAAAGTTGATTGATTAATTTGTTTTGTAAGTGAGACTACTGAGAAACTTCGCACACAGGCGGGCAAGCTATTAATAGTGACGCCTTTATGTATAGTCGTGTCAGTCTTTTTCGAAAAATATGTAGTTTGTTATAAATCTTATTCCAGAAAACTAAATTCTTGTTCTTCGGTAATGGTAGGAGGTAGAAATCTTACTACAACGTATTTTATCTTGTTTCCAGAATCTACCCATGGACATTACACAAAAGTATCTTCTCCAAAACAATCTTAAAAGAATGTTAAGCTAGCTATAGTCTTTTTTGGCAGTTTTTGTTCAAACGAGCAACTTTGGAACTGACTATCAAATCTCTTAGAGGCTAGAGTAAATTGCATTTATTGATTTTGCAAAATCGGCTCTTTTCTTGGTACATTTGCAGTTGATGTCTCCATAGATTATGAAAAACTAAGGTTTTGTTAGATTTGATGTTTTAAAGCTATTAGTAGAAGAGTATGATCATCATTTCTTATTATTACAGCGTTAGTCTTGACAAAACATTAGAATCTTCCCATAGAGCTTTACTAGCCAAACCTCAAGATCCTCATATTATAAGTAGTAGTAGTGGCCAAGAATCCCCAACGACATAATAAGCCTATTGAATATCCTGTGCAAGTTGCGGTTCAGTCAAAAGTGGTAATAATTTTTTATTTCAAATGGAACCACTTGTATATTGCTTTTGTTTATAAGTCTAATAATATAGGGCTTGATACCTTCATTTCTAATGTTAACTACCGAGATATTAATTAATAAAATGCTAAAAAATACATTTACAACTTATATCTCTAGTAACTACAGAAACAAAAATAAAATAGAAATTGCTACAAGGTAAATATTTAATAGAGACTTTTAATAAACAAAAGCAACACTGAAACAGCATGTCGTCCATATTTAGAACTTCTTGAAAAAATGTGGTTTCAGCAAGGTGGAGCGCCGCGGCGCTTCCTAGTTGTGCTCACAATGTTCAGTAATATCTATTTAAACCAAGTAAATGTTCTCAAATAGGTGAATAAGATCTAAAACGCAAAACTCTGTGTAAAAAATTTATTATCTCTGATATCATCATCAGTTACATTCTGTACAAGTTTCTTATTATTATTATTATATCTACCAATAACCAGTAGAACCTGTACGAAAAAATGTTTTTTAAGTACATATACATTAGCTAAAGATTAAGAAATTTATACAAACAAAATTCTTAATAAATTATTTCTTTTCGTTCTTCTTATAATAGGTAATTTCCTTTTTACAAAAATAAATTAATCGAAAACCAAATGCATCCGCTCTAATTTAAATTTACAGCTGCCCAAGATTTTAACAATATCTGTATTAATAACTTTTAGTTTTTAAAAAGAAATGTTATTAAATTAAAAAATATTAATTCACGTTAATAGCTCGATTATTTAAGGCTAATTAGAAAAGGCACACATTTTTGTGATGAAAAAAAAGTAATACTTTGGTTTTATAAAAATTCTACGTTAATTAATTAAAAAATCTACATGCTATATTTAATGTGTTGTTCGTAGAAAGCGTGTGGTGTATTCGCAGCAGGCGGTGAAGGTAACGATGTGGGAATTGAAGGTGGTGGTGGACTTAAATATGGTTTTCTATCACATTGAAGAGGTTGCATCGTCCCTCCTGATGTACGCATCACTGTAACAAAGAAATATCAATATTAATATTTAATATACATGAATTGCTGTGTCAAATGTATATATAGTCACAGCAAAAAATTAAAACTTTTGCAAGGCACATGCAATAATCTCTTCAAAGAACTAGGTATCAAAAGTTGGAATTATTTATGTCTTAACGTAAACAATTTAGGCTATGAACTATGGTAATTGATACTTTTCCAAGGAGTATTTGTGTCTTATCAATTGCTTACAAGCATCCAAGGGAACAATTGATTACGATTAAATTTACAAGAAACAGAACAATAGGAAGACATTTGAACAACGTAACATCGATATTCATACATTTTTAATTGACTTACGTTGATACAACAAACTTTAAATTCTTTTTTGAGTTCTTGCAGTCTAGATGATTTATTTATTCTCATTCTAGAACAAAATGGAGAAAAAAATATTTTTCCTACAACTCCATAAGAATGATACAACGCATCGTTATATCTAAAAAGTCATCCAGATTAGATAACAATAGTAGTAGCAACCTTATTTTGGTTGGTATTCCACTTAACCTTACATTGTTGCAACTACAGATCTGTCAATATTATTAAAAGGTTGATGTTAAAAGGATCGTTCATTTTTAAAGTTTTCGGCGCTGTAGAAAGGTATAAAAGTGATGATGGAAGTTTCTGTATCTTCTCTCTTTTGCTTAAACTAAAACAAATACTAGTACTTGGGAAGAATATATACAATAGCTTACGGATAAGCATATGGATAAAAAAGAACAAAGATAACTTGAGAATTACGAGTAATAATATTCCGAAAAAGTACTTTTGGAAGAACGCAGTTCAAATCATTCATGCTTGAGAATGCGGAGCAAACAATATGGCTAAAGAACGTTTAAAAAATATAATTAATCCTGAATTATATAACTGGCAATGATGTCACAGTTTCACATTGTACCTGTCTTGCATCTTAAGGATGCACAGAGACCTTTTGCAAATTTAGAAGCAAACATCATTCTCACAGAAAAATAAAATTGAGTCTCAAAACTTAAATGTGTTTGTTATGCGATTGTAACGATTTTCTAAATCTTGAAATCTTAAATGTAATACCCTGTATGTCTATGTATGTCTGGAATTAGAATCAGATTTTGCGTTCATGAATCGTGATACTAAATACATTCGTGACATTTTGTTCGCAAAAAAGTATTTCTTTGTTGAAATTCATTTTATTAGATCCAGAAGACTGAGTGCAAACAAAACAATTAAGAAAGTTATGTAGAATATTATTGAAAAGTGTTTGGAAGTAATTGCAGACCATTTCAAACAATTTCTATGATTATGGTTATGTTAAAATCCGTTAACTACTTATTTCGAATTTCGAATTTCTTTGTTGAGTTACGACATCTATAGCTTTTTATTTTAAGCCTCGTCTTTTTTTATTCTTTCAGTTTTCAAATATACATTGTTTAGTTTTCTTAAAATTTAAATCTGATTTAGAAATTACGAATAATTTACACTTTATGAATATTCAAACAGAAAATGTATGTATATGCTTTGAATTCTATATATCAATGAAAATCCAAAACTTTTAAAATTAATTATAATTGAGATAAATAAAAAAAAGCGATATTGCAATTTTCAAAAGTTGCTAAAGATTTTCTAAAGGCCAGAAAAGCTTTTGATTTAATTTTTCTTTACTAAAAAGGAATCATTTGCCGATGATCTCGGTCTTCTAGATCGTTGAATGATTTTTAACAAAGAATTCTTTTGTAAAAAAAAGTGAATGTACTATCATTGACGCAGAATCCGATTCTCATTCCAAACATGCAAAAATATACAGGGTGTTATCTACCTTCATTTGTTAACATTTAGAGAAATAAAAGAATTCTAACCAAATGACATATTATACTTTCTTTACCGTAAGAACAAGGCTTTTTAGTCACGGCTGTTCCAAGCCATTGTGCAAAGTGTGCAGCACGCGGGCGGCAACTTCAAGCGAGCTGCAAATTTGGATAAATATTCGTCAAAATAAGATTGACAAAAAAAGTACACTACGCCATCAATAACGAATGCTCTGAAAGTTTTGAAACAACTTTCGGCATTTTGATATGTTTCACGAATAGCAAATTCTGAAATTGGCGTTCTAAACAAAATTACTTTAGTACCTGACTTTAAATTTCAGTTAGAAGCTGTCTGCGCAGCCAGGACAAAGAATTCTCTTGCTAAAGAGTGTACAAACAAACCTCGCCTGCTTAGTATCAGAACCAGGTGAGTTGGCTAAGAAGCAACGGCTGTCGCAGACGAAATACCATACATATAACAGTTTTAGCTTGTCAAACTGGGTGATAGGCAATAGCCGAAGGACTCTAAGTCTTTTAATTGGGGTCCTTACAGGCCACTCCATCTTAAGAAGGCACCCATCGCTCATAAGTGTAAAGGAAGATTCAACATTAGGATGACAAACAGATGTCTTGCTTTACGTTGGATAAAACATAATTGTCAACAGATTTCACAGACCTAAGCAAAGTACTGTTTATGAATCTACTGTCAATATAAATAATCATTTAATAGACCAATTGCGAAGAGGGTTATCAACAGAAGGTTGCATATTCGTTGCAGGTGATGGTTCTTATAGTTTTTTTTACAAATCTAAATATTTAACAATATTGGAAAGAACTCGTGGGGCAAAGAAGATTTTATTGTTCAAGATGATAATGCTTCACATCAAGATCGAAAATTGTAGAGTCGTGTGTGGATAACGATCTACTAATAACCCCAAGGAAAATAGGAAATTTTGGCGGTATTTTCAAGATATGGTTAGGAGAATTTAAAGACGCTACAAAAAAAATTGTTTCTTTAAAGTAGGTATCTCATTTATTAGTCACATTAGATTTTAGTATACTATGACTATTACTTGTGCGACATAGACTCAAAGAACAATCGCACCAAAAAGCGAAAAATGTGTTTTTTGGACAATTGCAATTTTCTGAATCTCGAAAAACTATACTAGGTCAACTTTGATGAGTTTTGGATAATCCCACTGGGGCCTGTAAGCGCCATGCTTCTTCACTGCTCTTTTTCCGTAGAAGGGGGAGGGACTCAGGTCGGAAAAGTTATCTGAGTCTTAATGCCTAAAGTCGAGAAACTTGAATATAACAACCTTAGTTGGAAAAAGGTTAAAACAAGACGGTCGTTATGTAGGTACCGCTTTGTATCAAATTACAAGTTACACTAAAATCTATAAAACTAGACAAATCACTAGATACTAATTATTTTAGATGTTTATGGACCCTTTCTAATAGCTTGATTCACTTCTGTTTTATTCCCCTTGACCCTCCTAAGACTAAAAATAAAGCCTTTTGTTTTTTAATTGGGTCTCTTTGCGATCCGGCGCGAAGTTCGGTTTCGGGCCGAGCTGGGCATTAGTTTAAAAAGTCTATAAGGATTCTCAGGCCTACATCTGGCCTCTCGGGCTTGTCGGGCTATGCGGGACTCTCAGGCTGCTCGCCCCTTTCGGACCTCTCGAACCGTTCGGGCTGTTTGCGTCTCTCGGGTTTCTCAGATCTATCGGGCCGTTCCCGTCTGTTGGGCTGTTCAGGCCTCTCAGGCTTGTTAGACCTGTTGAGCTTATCAGGTTGATTGGGTTTTTCGGACCGTTATTTTTGTAGTTATCCGAAGCGGACCATTTTGTATTGCACAGGACTTAGATTTTTTTTGTACTGGCTTGGACAGGAATAATTCTTGTACTGGCCCGGACAAGCCTTATTTTCATGAATCGAGAAGAATTTTTGTACTACACCCTAGACGGAACGGGTTTCTTCGTTAGGTTTTTGCGTGGCCCGGCTCAAAGCTTGCGTTTATGTTAAGTCGGGCTTCAGTCTCAAAATCTACGGCGGGTCAATCGGATCGTTTGTTTCTGTCAGGTCTTTCGAGCTTCTCGAGCCCGTTAGTTTGTTCGGGCCGTTCAGGCTTATCAAGCCGATCAAGAAGTTGGTGGGTTTTTTCGGACCGCGTCAGATTTATTTCTAGTTGAGCCGGGTCTGAAAATTTCGGTCTGTGCAGGGTTCTACTTTGTCCTGTATCCCTAGAACGTAAATAACAGATAGTCCAATCAATTGTATACAAGCGTTTCAGGGTGTTACCTTCGAAAAAACGTCATCTTTAGAGTAAAAAAATGATAGGCCTAAATTAAGACAAAAACAGTCATTGTGTATTGTGTCGAAAAAAAAATAGACAAAATTTATACCATTGGTATAGACTTGGTGTTTTACATAAGTTTAGATAAGAAAATCTCGTAACTCTCAGGCAATACGTTTCATACAGACTGTAGAAACATCTTTCAACAAAATTCCATTCAAAAAATATTTTTATCTTTATAGTACATGGTTATAAGAGTATTTTTCTCCATTATTGAAATCTAGGAAATCGTATAAGAAATAGTGTAGTGGAAAAAATCTGCTTATTGTATTGCTCAATAAAATCCAAGACACAATTCATTTGTTTTGTTTCTTAGCAAAGAACACTTATTTATAAAAATAATGTGATTGCTATGTGTTTAGTGTCGAAATTAATCTTGGTATAAATAGTTGGGTTTTCACATAAAAAGTGTTTTTTATTAATTCTCGAAAATAAACCATTCGATAGTATCAAATCTAGATCAAAACAGATGTTCAAGCAGTTACTAACAATCATTATTTACTACCATTACCATAATGACTTATTTCTGCTCCTATATCAACAAGAAGCAAAGATTTGTGTTTATACTTTTGTTTCACCAGAAGAACGCTTCAGTTGATAGAGCTTCGAGCAACTTTGATGAAATTAGATATAAACTCTTTTTGGGATTGGATTCATTAGCAAAGATGTGACAAACAAAAAATAATTTTTAGTAGAATCCACCATTTCGTTTTCAAATCCAAACGGGTATCGGATAGTCTGAAAGATATTACATTTTATAAAACTATAATAAATAAAAAACAATTTTAAAATCTGCATCCAACATGCTTCTTATAGCAGAAAAAAACTGCGTGATTAGGTTTAAGTCGAGTTTGCCTCTTTTAGAATCTTACAAGAGTAGGTGATTGCCTCTTAGCCTTCCCTACTCTCAATCATGTTTTAGGCCGTCAACTTTAAAAATGTTTCCATTACTCCAAAATGTGGTCCCTACAATTTAGCAAAGATTCTATTGCCATTTAAAACTTTTTTTAATTTAGACTCAACGGTAGCATAGCATAGCATAGCAAAGAGGTTAAATGCACAAATTTCTCAATTAGCAAATTTTAGCAAAGTGTCTGCATGTTTCTTTTAAGATAGAGTGAGTTCAACTTGCATTTGGAGGTTCTAATTATTATAGCAAGATTGAAACTTTTAGACTTTTCTGAAAATATCTTGTTTCTAAAATGATCTTGAAATATCTTCGCAACAGAAATCACGTAATAGCTTGAAAGGGTATTTTAAAATTCATTAGTAATTTATTGAAGAATAAATGCTCAAAAGTTTGTAACCAATCTTGCAACTCGAATTACAGGCAAAATTGTGAGAAACGCATTTTGGTATTGCTTATTTCGTAACAATGAAATATGCAAACTTTGCTTGATGTGATCTATAACAGTAACAGTATTTACCTGAAAGTATATTGCATTTAGAAATTGCAATGGGTAAGGAAACAATAAAAGCAAAAATATTGAGATTTTGACAGGAACTGTAATCTTCCACAGTGGACAAAAGAAAGGAAACTCGACCTATCTCTTGAAAAAAGAACTAATTACTGGTTAGGACCAGCTTAATATCAGCAACAAAATGCAGAATGTCTGTAATTCACACAGTTAAGTCTGATTCGAGTGTTTGAATATAAAGTCATTCTAGTAGTTGGTCAAAAAGTCTATGAGAATTTAAAGATAGCGGAAGAAGTAATAGAATAACCTTTAAGGTATTCTAATTCTACTCTGTAATAATTCAATATAAATCTGATTTTAGAAATAAACAAAAATATTGCTTAAGAGTACACCCTGTATATGTAATCTTTATAATTGTTTTTCCATCAATTTTCAAATCGTTTGCAAAATTTTTAGGATGTCATAAAGATTACAAAATTGTATAAAATGTCAAAATATTTTAGAGAGAAAAAACAGAAGTGTATCAAATTGTCCTACAATATTTATTTGGTACCTCTAAAATGGAAATAAATTAGCTACACTCTACTAGGCCTAGACGTCGTCCTTAAAATAAAACATAAAAATAATTCTTGTTTTAAATAATTTGATTTAACTAAAAATCATCTTTAATATAAAAATAACTAATTTTCCATTTAGAATTTTAGAGATTATTTAATAGTAAAAAGCATTGATACCGGGGTGTGTATGTTTTGGCAGGCGCCAGAACGGACCACCTACAAGGAAACATAATGTGTCTGCCAAGAGATGTCAAATGTCACGTCATCTGCCTTGTAAAAATGGTTAAACGTTTCCTATCGAATTACCAAAACAAACATATTTTATATTTTTGTTGTTTGTTACCGCCGACCGTTTCCGAACATTCTATACCTATTATTGAAACATGATCTACTGGTTAAATTAAAAACAAAACAATAACAATAATAACTTACCACTATTTGGCGTAGATGCAGAAGATAATCCATACTGATAACTGAATGTATCTCCTGGAGGTGGTGGTGGAGGCGGCGTAAGCGCATCTTGATGTTCTTGTACAGGACTAAGTTTTAAATAAGACGTTGCGAGTGATGGTTCTGTATATGGGGGTAAAGGCCCAGAAGGTGATCCCCAGTCCCTGTCACACTGTTGTTGATAAACAGGATATTCATAACCAGTAAAATGCGATCCTGAAACCGCAGGAACTTGTGCTGGTGGTGTCGCATAAGAACAAGTTGAGAAATCTTGCGACGGCACCAGCGCTTGATGGTCGTACCCTCCGGTTTGATTCATCATTCCTGACATATTATTGCCGAAAAAACTGGCAGGATGATATTGAGGTTTCATAGCTTGACATTTTCTGCGAAATCCACGCGGTCTTCTTCGAAATGATCCTTCTTCGAACATAAATTCACTTGCGGGATCGATGGTCCAGTAGTGACCTTTACCTGGACGTCCTAATCCTTTCGGTAATTTAATAAAGCATTCATTAAGTGACAGATTGTGCCTTACGGAATTTTTCCAGCCTTGATAAGGTCCCCGAAAGAAAGGAAATCGCTGCTGAAGAAAAGCATAAATTTCACTAAGGGTTAAACGTTTTGTTGGCGAGTGTTGTATGGCCATCACTATGAGGGCGATATAAGAGAAAGGTGGTTTTTCTTGTCGACGTATTCCAGATTTTTTTTCCGAATTTGTCGGTTTCGATTCTGAGTCTGGTGCTGTGCTTTCAGGTGCGACATGTTGAGTTTCCACTAAAGGATGTTGCGATTGTTGTTGATCAGTTGATAAAATTACACTGTGTTGATGTTGATGAAGGTGGAGATGATGAAGATGCTGCTGAATATTGATATTCTGGTGCACCACCGGTTGCAGCTGATCCGAACCGCTAACCTCAGGCAACTGTTCCTTCATCATAGCTAACGGACTTCAATGGATAAACATTTACTTCATGGGTTTAAACTAAATCCTTGTCCAAACAATTTAATTCTCAATGACTTAGTGCCTGGCGTCTTTATATTACAAACATTTGATACGCGTAACGAGCTGTATACACAAATATTGTATACACAGTTTTATATACAAACACACGCGACGATTCGTACACAATTTACTACTTTTATATACAAATGTCTCGGGACCGTAAATTTCAGTGATATTAAAATGTTTTCAGTTTAGTTTAACACCGCCGTTGTTTAATTAGTTATGGTTTGTCTGTGACTGAGAAGACAAGACACCTCCAGGAGCTAAACTAGTGAAAAGCCTGGAGCGTTACTTGCGGCTGAGTCAGACGGACTGTTAACGTGGTTTATGTGCGTGGGACGTTGGCGTCCCCGGACCCCTCGTATCCATCCTTTCGGGCGTCTCTTCCAGACAACACCATGATACGTTTTGAGAGGATGTGTTCTACTTTATGTGTGCACATGACGAAAGTGATTTTTAAATTTTTACTTTTTTTGATTTTGAAAATAACTGTGCTAGGATTTCCCATTGTGGTTTTCATTTGTTTCTATTTTAAGAAAATTTCTAAATCTTTGTTTATATTTTCACAGATTACTTAGTATAAAGCTCAAGATTTCTTTATGAATTAATTTTTTTTAATTCATTTTGATAAAATTTAAATTTAAAAAAACAAAAATATTAACATTTTTTCTTTTTTTCAAATACTGTATCATTTCCAAAAACCCCGTTGAGATATTATCATGCTTGTAATAGGTATGTGATGAAGAACAAATTAGAATTTAAGCGCTTGGGCGGGTGCTTTCTAACATACCAGGCGTGGCATGTTGACATGTGGGTGTGCTTCTCTAACATAACATATGTTGCAGATGTTTTCTGAACTTTTACATAGAAACTGAAAATGTTAATAGAGAAAAAAAATTTTTTGGATGATGTAGTGTATGTGGTATGACGTCTATTATGCTACATGGAATCACATGAATATTTGACGTAATTTTTTATTTATGTCCTGGTATTTAGTTCTTAAAATATCATTCTAGTTTTCCTTATAATGAATGATATAATCTTGCTTTTATTATTTATAAACACGTTTTACGCTAAACCGCAAGAGCAGAAATTCCTTAAATTATGAATTTTTTAAATACTTACGTATTTCTAAATGATCCACGTGGTTTTGTTGAAATGCAATACTTTCAAAATATGACTTTTCTGTCATGGAAATTAAGAACTCCTCTTATTACAAAAGGTAAAGAATTCAATGCGGTTATTGTTCATTATCAACTTGAGATATAGTCACAACAAAATCTAAAGCTCGGATAGTTATAGCGATATCAAAGTGAGCCGATAATGATAGAATATTTTAATTCTTTTCATTGCTGCATTCAGTCTTCTGATTACTAAAACAAAATTAATTTTGTTTTTTTATAAAAACAACATAACACACAGCGGTTTTGCTTGAACAAATGACTGTTAGTAATGATTGGATATACGAGGTGACGTTAGTAAGTTTATATATTACCATAAAAAGAGAACAATTTCTTTTCTGAGCTCAGAGAAATTGATCAGTGTGGCTTGGACAACACTCAAAAATGCACTCGATAATTCTAGTATAGACACAAATTCTTTCCAATCTATCTATCTTCTTCAACGGTTGTAAGATCAATTTTGAATTGTTTCTTTTCAAAGTATGATTTACAGAGTTTTTATCTTTCACAAACTTTCTAAATCCTTTTTACCATTTCATTTGTCAAACTGAATTTCCGTAATGTTAGTTCCTTTCTCTCGTTGAATAAAACTTCAACCTAAATGTTTTGGGTAAAGTTTCTTTAAATTCCAGAATAAATTTTGTTGAAATCTGGATAATCGAGCGTGCCATGAGGGAATTTACAATCTTTACATACTAATCATGATGAAACAAAGGATACATTTTATGAACATACAAGGAGAATGTTGGAAATGATAACTGCTATGAAAAACAATTTGAGAATATTGAGCACGAGTTTTAAACAGATAGACCATGTTAAAGACGTTCTTAGCCATAGAGATGCGGGGTGGGGGCAAAAACAGATCATAATTAGTAATAACAAAAATAGGACAGCAAATGTCCGGAAAAAGAAACCAAACGGTGAAGAAACAAATTATACTTAATGTGAGCAAATTAAAAGATGAAGGGGTGAAAGAATTTCTTAAAGTAGAATCAATAACAAAACTCGAATTTATCCACAAGGAAAAGATATACAGAAAGATTGGATAACATGTCAAGAGATTTTATGCAAAGTAACAGAAAATTGATGTAGAAGAAAGAAAGGCAAAAAAGGAAACATTGGTTTGGGGACGAATGTAAAAATGTATTAAAGGAAAAAAATAAGGAAAAAATGCGAATGAACGATCACAGCCAATACAGAACAAAATAGAAATAAATATGTTCAGATAAGGAAGAATAAGAGAGAAAGTGTTGAAAGCAACTGTAGAATTTGTAACTTCTACCAAGAAGCAAATCAAAACAAGAGCAGCCAGTTTAAAAAAAATATTTGGGAAAAAGAAGAAACACCCAATGATTGGAATATTCCGGTATAATGACTCATAGATGGAAAATAATATAAAACTAAATGTGACAACTAATGGGGCATAACACTGCTGGACATACATACTCTACAAGGCATTAGCTAGATTAATAAGAAACGGGATAAGTAAATATCAGAAACAAGAGGTCGAAAAACACCATAGAAGATCTAAGAATGGATGTTTAACACTAGATCAAATAATTTGTAACGAAGTAGCTTCTATGTACAAAATCTTGATCTACACCCGTTGTTTATCGAGTTCCAGCAAGTTAACGATTTTACCATAAGAAGGGAAGCATTAAGAACTATGTCCAAATTAAAGGCGCCAAAGAAGCTTATCAATCTTACAAAAATGAATCTTTGGAAGACTTGCTGTAGAAGGATCTATATCCAACAAGTTTGATCTGATAATAGCGTGATCTGAGGCAAGAAGATCTTTTGTCAACAGTTTGATTGAACGGGTTGATTTATCGCCACAGACAGCAATGTGTTATATATGCTAACAGTATAGTATAGCTCTGATTGCAAGAACACGAAAAGAATTGGAAAAAGCTGGAAACAAGTCAATTTACAGTAGACGATAACAAGAAATATAGCTTTGAAAATGTAACACAGTTTGAATACTTAGGAACAAAACTTACCAATATTTGCAAAGAAGTGACAAAAATAAATTTAAAAATGCCAAAGAGAGCAGCTCGGTTGGAGCATTTTCTAGATTTTTAAAATCAATACACTTATCTAGAGCAGTCAAACTAACAAAGTCTATGAAACAACAATAAGACCGACAGCGTTGCATGGATGTGAGGTTGTAATACTTAATAACACCATAGAAGGGAAGTTGGAGATTTGGGAGAGGAAAATATTATGGAAAATATTGGGCGGAGATAATGGTAAATGGAAAAGACGAACGAATAAAGAACCTATTGGAGCTGCATAGGAAGTCAAGTACTGCATAGTAGTTAGGCTTTAGAAATTAGACTGATTGGAGCATTCAGGAAAACCGACTTGTGAAAATAATACTACTGATAGGAGGAACGGGGAAGAAGAGAAGAGATAAACCAAAGAAGAGATGGGTGACAGCAGTGAAAGAAGATCTAGTGAGAAAGAGAAATCAAGAAATAGCAAACGGCGGAAGTGAATGACAGTGTGTATATTACAACCATGGTGCATAGCCCAAATAGAGCAATTCAAATTTTAATTTAATTCTTCGAAAACATTCATTCACATTATTTCATATGGTTGTGCTTCTTTCATTCTGTTTACAAAAATCTCAAGATTTTGGACAATAGTTGGCTTGATTGAAACATTTGCGGACAACATTATTGATGTAAAGTAAGTTACACGAGTTTAACAAGTCTTTTTCAGACTGATGAAAGTAAACGCGTTGCTATTTTTTTCCGTTAAATATGGACAGGGATACCTTTCCAATAGTACCTTTTTTCCTTTCAATTACGACCAAAAGTTTTCTGTATGGGTTTTCTTTCGTTTCGTATGTTTTCTCTCAGTTGTCTTAATTAGTTGTACTAAAAGCTCAAGACGCAAGTCAGCCAAAACGTAGGGGCACCCCTCAACATTTCGCACACGAAAAATTAATACTTATGGTCATAAAACAAAGACATGTGTTAGGATGCTGATGCTGCCTAAAAAGCCTTCTACTGGTTTCCAAATCTGAGTACCTCAAAAGAGTCAACTGAATTTTCCATTTTCACTTTTCAAAAGAGCAACTTGCTACTTACTTCCTGGACCTCAGATGAATGCGGATTGTAAATTATTATCAATGGCAGTGTTACTGAAAGTCTACGATTAAGAAAAATTCATTTAACTCTGAATTTTAATTGCCCGTGAATTACTGGAATTTCAAAATTCGGTGAATATCAATAGACACAGAAAACGTATAATAATCTTATAGTGGACGGTCTGCATTTCTGACGAGGGCTGCGATGATCAGGTTGATGAGAAAGAAAGAAAGAGAACACCTGTAACCTAATTTTATGAACTGCATGTTAGAAAAGACATGTTGACACAGATACATACGTGTGCTTCCAAGCATAATTATCTTTTTGTACAGAATCACGGAGTTCTGGGAAAGGTTCTCGCGGAATCTTTTTGTCTTTTCTTCTCTTGTTCTCAAAAAACGATGGCAGGTTGTCCTTCAATTTTTACTGCAAGCGGGTCATTAAATATTTGGTCATAATCTTGGCACTACAGTGTTTAGAAGCCACAAAATGAGCTCTGATTAGGAAAGCAAGTTTTCTGCAATGTTCTTGAAAAATAGTGGCATCACTGAGAAAAAGTTTTTTCAACCAAAGCATTTGAAACAAAAAAGATGTTTTTTCTATACTTCAAAGATTCCGTATCAGTTTACAGATTGTTATCTTTACAAACCTAAATTCAGAGGTGAGGTTTTATTTTCTTCTTATTTCTTCCGGTCAACTGGTTACAAAAATTTGATTTAATGAAATCTTTAATCCTAATTTATTCAATGCATTAAGTAAACTCCTTGTCGTACATCATAACAGTTCCATTTGAGGGGTGGTTAAATCACAATATCAGTATTTTTAAAAACCTTTTTTCTCTTTTCCAAAGCACTTTCATTTCAACAAGAAGATTTTGAAAACTCTAATAGCTGAGAACAATACAAGAAAAAGATGTTTAAACATCTGACTGCTGTAATGTGTCGTCTTCATAAATATCCTGAAATCGAAATCAAGAATTCAATCTTTCAGTTTTCCATTGAATTTCTGACAACTGGGATATTCTTGAAGACTAACTCGGAAATTTTAGTATAAATGTTGATTGAAATATTGACTGTCTTGAGTAGCATCATCATCTTCTTTTTACATTACACTCATTTCCAACAGATAAACTTGAATTAATACGCGAAAGTCCTCATCAATAGTTTTAGTATCAAAATCTTTTTACCTTTGCCCCATAGTGTATAGAAGGGCGGCTAAATGGAAAAAAGGTTCTTTGCTATTGAGATCAATTTATTACTATTTTTATTTAATAATCTCTTGGTTTTTCTTAGACAGTTACTAGAAATAAAAATTGTTAATTTTCCTTAAAGCTAAATTATCTCTGTAGTAAATGGGAATATAGAAACGTGGAAAAACAGGAAACAGGAAATTAAACCAACAATACAAAACAAATACTTTTATGATTGTTCTCTACTTTACTACAAAGATAGACTATATGTAGATGTGAATCGCTTTATAGAACGCCTACTTGGTTTTGATACTATTGAGCAGATTATTGTTACTTTTATAAGTTGTTAAATACTAGTTATTAAATAAGAACGTGAAGGTATTAGTGTATTGTAGTTAATTACGACTCTAAACGTGTAGCAGCAATAAATGGAAGAATTTTGTTATTGTTTAAGATCACGCAAAGAAGTTTTGCTGATTAATATTGGTTTCTGTATGGTTTGTTTGTATGGTTTCAGTTTTATCTTTATTATCTAGATATTTCTATAGTTGTTTGTTTTAACTACCAATTCTGTATAAGGCAAGTAATGTCAGCTCATTGTTGTACATATGGGAAAAAGTATTTTCAAAGAGAAAGTTTAATATTAAAAAATGTTAGTGACTTGATCATAGAAGATAATGGATAAAACACCAAGCGCTTAAGGCTGCTAAGGAGAGCTCAAAAACATCGGAATTTTAGAATAGAGCATAGTATACGTCGTACTCGTGGCATCACTGTTGACGTAGCAATATCTAAGGAGGTATAAGACTGGATAATTTTGCAGCCGACTTTCGGCCTCCGTGCTTACTCATCCTGTCATTATAATCCCTCTTTTGTTCAAAAATGTGTGACTTTTACAACACCCAAACAGGTAGATGAAAAATATATTTTTACAGAAACGAAAAGGTTTTACGATTGTTCAAGAACTGTCGGCCAAAAGTAATATTTTTTTAAAGTAGAACAGCTAACTTGAATTCACTTATAAATTAATTTGGTACACTTGCTATAATATTCAGAATTATATTATTGAGATAAAATGGAAATGGTATTACTTTTTTATTTAATATGTATTGGAACAAAAGTCGAGAATGACTCAATTAAGTCTAAAGCGACTATTCCGTTTGAAAGCACGTAACGTAACTAAAAGAAATATACAGGGTGTAGAATTGAGTCGCGCACCATAGGGATTTCAATAGTAAATTATTTTATTGTTCGATTATTTGTCCTTCCTAATTATTTTAGAGCAAAAGTGTTCATAGGGTTTTTGTAGAGAAAAAAATATTTACTGCAGTTGTACATGTCGTTGCTTTTTGCGAATCTGGATATGAGATGAACCATAGTGAAGGTGACGCTGTTTTTATGGACGTTGTGATCCATGATGATGAGAATCATCAAGAATTCGTAAGAAATTCTTGTGTTATCGACGAAGACAACGACGAGCATGAACGCACGTCAACTGACAATTTTTATGATGTTGAAATGGAACGTGTGAACACCAATGTAGAATTCTGCATAAGTGGAAAACGTATAGTAGACATTGGATTTTTTCTAAGTGCACTAAAATCCCTGAAACACGAAGGTACTTGCATCATATTGAAAAATTACGTAGTATGTAGTCTTTAAAAAATTAAATTTTAGGATTCGGCTGTTCATTCTACGATATGGTCCTGATAAATGAAAAGATAGAAGGACTGGAAAGTATTTTTTACTTTAAATGCGTAATGTGCAATAGAATAGAAAGTGTTAGATATGCAGCTCCAATATACATTCTCTTCTCCTAACATGGCTGCAGTCATAGGTTGTGTATCAGTTGGCATAGGGCATATCCAACTAAATGAATTTTGTGCAAGTTTGGATATGCCTGGTATGTCAAATAAAACTTATCAGCCGTATCACTAAATTGTCGCCTTGTGTTGAAGAGGAAAACAAAAAATTAATGAAAGAAGCAGCTGCCGAAGAAGCGCGATTAGCACTGGAACGCGGGGACATAGACAAAAACGGCACACCAGTGATTTCCGTTATAGTAGATGGCGCCTGGAGCAAACGTTCGTATCGCACAAATTACAATGCTTCATCTGGGGTTGTAAGTAAAACTTTCAGTTAAATACCTCAAGTTTTGTTTATTTTGCTTTATTTGCAGGCGTGCATTATTGGTGCAACTACAAAGAAAATCTTATACACGGGAGTAAAAAATAAACAGTGCTATGTATGCAGTAGATCAACTGTTGCAAAGGAGCATGAATGTTTTAAAAATTGGCAAAAAACCTCTACCGCAATGGAAGCTGCTGTCATTGGCGAAGGCTTTCAGAAATCAAAGGAAACTCATAATTTAGTTTATGGAAAAGTCATAGGTGATGGTGGCAGTAGCGTTTATAAGAAATTAGTGGAAACGGCACCTTATGGACCTACATTTCACATTCAAAAGATTGAATGTCGAAATCATCTTCTTCGGTGTTATATTAACAAATTAAGTGAACTTTCGAAGGATACTAGTATTCCTAAACTTCAAAGGGATCTTGTTACAAATTCCGACGCCCTTGGAAGATTTAGAAACGCTGTAATTAAAGCTATTGAATATCGCAGTGGAACTATCGTAGATCTTCCTTGGGAACAGAAAATTACTCTACTTAGGGAAGACATACGAAATGGACCTAAACATATACTGGGCTATCATAGCTGCGCAGATTACTTTTGTTCCAAGAATACGAATGAAGTAAGTTGTTTTGCCTGTACTATCGTGAGCAATTAAAAGTGGTGGATATTACTATTCTACTCCAGTAATACACGGACTAAACCATTGCATACTTTTAAATGCTTTTGGTGGCACTACTATTAAATTTTCTTCTCATAAAATTAAAATAGTAAACTGTTTCTAGGAAACTATTTCTATTGGTTTACATAGCACCATATATAAGAAGATCTCGCAAATTAATGAACGGTTAGTGATCAATGCCGAGAGCCTATTATACAATGTGGACACGAATTCCGCCGAGACTTATAATTCCGTTGTTGCCAAATTTGTTGGTGGTAAACGAATTAATTATTCATTAAAAGGGTCGTATGAAACACGTTGTAAAGCCGCTGCTATTTCTTTTAATTCTAAAGGAAATTTTCTCGACATAATATATGGAAGTGCAGATGACAGTGTTACTGGCTATTATACCAAAAGTTTCTTGAAAAAACGCGAGAAACAGCAGTTACGTACAAAAAAAGTCAGTGAAAATTCATAAATGTGTTACTTTTTCTAGTTGTAAAGTCTTGCAGACAAATATGTAAAACGTTCATTCCATTCTGCGGATGCTGACTGTGGTCCAGATGCAGCTAAGTGCGTGCAGGATATGGATCCCGAACTTTTTAAACAAAAATGCAACGAATTCGTGGAAGATCCCCACAAAGCAGACCGAAAAGCTATTTGTGAAGCCACTGTTCTTCAGCCAAATAACAACCAGTGGATTTCCGAAAGACGCAAACGTCTAACAGCGTCTAACTTTGGGAAGATTTGTAAACTTCGCAAAACTACGTCCACGGCTAAAACAGTTGCTAATCTGTATATAGCTCTTTCACGGGAAATAATGCAACACGATTTGGGTTGAAAAACGAAGAAAGTGTTATAAAGTAATTCGAAGCTTCATGTGGCCTCCAAGTAGAGAAATCTGGGCTCGTTATAGATACCGAGTTACCTTTTCTAGCATGCTCCCCGGACGGACTTATTGGCGATGATGCAGTCATTGAAATTAAAACGTCGGTGAAAAGTGGTAATTTAGTACCAATCGATGCTTGTTAAGCTAAATTAATAGATTTCGGCGAATTTGATGGCAACAGACAAACCATGTCTCTTAAACAAACGCATAGTTATTACTATCAAGTGCAAGGCCTTCTTCATATTACAAAAAGAGTTTTGTGCTATTTTGTTGTTGCAACATAAGCCGGAATCTTTGTCGAACGTATAACAAGGTAAAATAATGCTTTACATTTATTGTAAACGTTTTAGCTATCTTCTGTATTCCAGAGATGAAAACTTCTGGAGAGGCATGGAAGTTAAACTGAGGGCATTCTACATCAATGCACTACTTCCAGAACTCATCGACAAATCTATTTGCAATGATTGAATATTAGATAGGGGTGGAACTCGACATGCAGCCACGTCCTCGTGGTGAGTTCTGGGTTGTTTTGACATAAACAAGCCAAGAGCTGCAGTAATGTCTCAAAATATAAAAAATAAAGTACATATATTATCCAAAATAGCAGCGAATGCTTAATTTTAAGTCAATTTCGGCAGCTGAAGACAATGCCATAGGCAACTCAATTTGAATATAGGTCATCCGATTTTCGAAAAAAGATTCTGATACATTTTCGCCCCGAGCTGTTGAATATTCTGAATTCCATTATACCTCAACAGCTGGGTCAATGATATATGTAAATTAATAAATAGCCCATAGAAGTTTTATCCAATTTGATGTTTTATTTTCCTTTCTCCTACATATACATACAGAGTGTTTTAGGCTACTAAGAACATATGAACTGTTAGTATCAGAGTTTGTCTACACCACTTACAGTCATTAAGAATAATGTAAAATGTCATTTCAGAAAACAAAACAATATAGTTTTATAATAACTGTCAAATAATGACGTTTATTGAAAAATTATTGTTTGTTTTTCTGGAATATTATTTTACACAGGCATAAGCAAACTCTGATCTTAACGATTTTTTCCCATGTTAAAATTCCTATGTTCTAAGTGACCTAAAACACGTATATGAATGTTTCAACCATATTAATTTAAAATGATCATCAGAGCTCTGAAAGTATACGTAGGCTGTTTTATAAAAAACGACGCACGCTGTAGGTTTGTTATTTTTTGTCCGATTTATACGATTTAAAAACTAAATCAAATTATTTTGAGAAATATACAAGGCCAGCTAGATCGTTCTTTAAATAAACTCATAGTATCAACGAAACAATAGTCAGGTGTTTTTTTTAAGTGCAATGCCATATTTTTTCAACTGTTTCTTATAGAGCTTTTTTCTCTGATTCCAAGTATGCGTTTGAATAATTATGCACTCACATAAGAAGATGTTTAAGAAAAACATAAAAATTGTAACACGAAATAGTATCTTTATTTAACTTAATTAAATTTCAAAAAATCAGGTGAGCCATGTTACGAAATGTCATTTGAGAAAATGTAGTTAAAACACATTTATCAATTACTTTGTTGTTTTTCACGGTTGCTACAAAATGAATCAAAACTAATACAAAACTTAACTAACGCGTTGGAAATTCATTGTGATTGCTACAAAATAGTTTTGTAGTAAATGAAACAAGCCTTTCTGTGTTAAATATTATTATAAAATAAAGACACGAGTAAACTGTAACACAAATAAATGATAAAAAAACTAAAGAAAATTTAAAACATGTAATCAATAAAATAAAAGAAAATCAGGTTACTTAAAGTATGAAACAAAATACTATTAATAAATAATAATAATAATAATAAATTTATAGGTTTTCTAACCTTCTTCTGTTTTGTTATTTGTGTTATTGTGTTATAATTATTTGTATTTTTTGGCTTGTTTCATTTAATTAAGTCAAATAAAGACACTATTTCGTGTCACAATTTTTATGTTTTTCTTAAAAATCTTCTTATGTGAGGGCCTTATTCAAACACACTTGGATTCAGAGGAAACGGCTCTATAAGAAACAGTTGAAAACAATATGGCATTACATTTAAAAAAAACACCTGAGTGTCGTTTCGTTGATACTATTAGTTTATTTAAAAAACAATCTAGCTGGCGTTGTAGATTTCTCAAAATAATTTTATATAGTTTTTAAATCATATAAATCAGACAAAGAATAACGAAACTATAGCGTTTTCTGTAAAACAGCCTGTATAAAGCAAATTTGTAAACCAACAATTAAACTAATTGTAATAAAAATAAATAGGGAAGGATTTGCTTGTAAATTCGACAAACATTGTTTAGCATAATTTATTTGTTTCTGATGGTCGCAGTATAGTAGTGACGAATCCTTTTTAGTGTCAGTAGTAATGAATTTCAATTTAAAAAAAATTATTGCTTCTCAAAAATTCTTATTTGAGTGGTAAAACAACTGACCACAATGAATAAAAAAATATTTAAAGATTGATTTCAAAGCTATATAATAGTGAGAAAAACTGAAAATTCTACAACGCAAACGTTTTTGTCGTTTGTAGAATAGATGAAAGGAAAATGTCTATATGAATTAGGTTTACCTTGTAAAATATTGTAACATCTTGTAACAATTGTACGTTTAAATATATTACTATTACTATTATTATTGCTATTATTGGTATTACTATTATGATTATGATTATTATTTATTAATATTATTATTATTAAATTGCTCTTATTCTGAAGTTGTTAAATTATCTCATTGAATAACATTCGACCTCTTTATTTGGAGAATGAATGGCTAAAAGCAATATACTGCGATTTCTAACACATTTTGCCCCCTACAGAAGTAATCCTGTTGACTGCTGTAAGCCTATTGTAGTTATGACAACGCGAAGACTTTTAATTTTTGACCACGAGTGGTAAGTGGTGTAAGGTGTTGCCTAACTTATAAAATGCAAACCAGATCAGTAACATATCAGCTTCAGTGATTTCAGTAGCTTTTTTTTGATATGGTCGCAGTCTAACGAATCTGCTCTTTAGATACTAAAATCTAAGCCTAAAATGTATGCTTCTATAGAAGTTTTGATTTAGTTAATAAATTTGTTTGCCGGTTTTTCATGCCGTTAACTGGAAACTATCGGATTCTATAAAAAAACAAATTAAATCATTTTTCTTGCATATTATTCTATAAATGCACTTAAAATACGAGCAACTAACATATCCAGGCTCGAGAAGTTTCAAGATTTTTTTGTTTAATACGCGAAATATCGTTGGAAACATTCTTAAAAATACCCTCGCAACCGTGGTTGCCTAATACCTCTCCTTAAAAGCCTTAACAGAGACAACAGATACTTATTTTGCGTGCTACATTTAAAACAATCATTTCATTTTTCTTTTGGGCTTTTTTTGGAAAACTTCTTCGATTGTTTTGGTATGGTGGTTGATGATACTGCTATAAGCTATAAAGATCATTTTTATTTGTGTTTCTTGTGAAATAACGTAATCAATATTTCCAGAAAGACGCTTTATCATGCCCTACAACATAACTTTTGATACACTTTTGGAGCTAGACCCTACAATTAAGCTGCAAACCGCAGCAGGTTGTTTCTTTGTTCGAATAAATTTCTGTAACAGATAACTCAGTATTGACAAAATGGAAAATGGACCATAAACGTAAATCTTCTTTAATATAAGATCTTTCTCAATGTCATACTATTGACTCGTACACCTAAAACTCAATTATTGAAATTTCACCAATAAATTGCATCAGAATGTTCAACAAACTGTTTAGCCCAATTAAATTTTAGATAGATTACTAAGAATATGTTATTGTCCAACATGATAAACGTATACCCGCATAGCTGATGGATATAACAGTACATCTTACACCCATAAATCATTTCTATAGTGTTTATTTAGGTTTATAATGTGTGTTTCTTGTAAAGAAACATTCTAATTATACTTACCTTAAGTTTCAAACAACAAATTAAAATTATTTATTTAAACCATAGATTTTGAAGTTGTGCGTATCAATTAGAATCTAAACAACGCAAAGTCAATTTTTATGTTCTTATAACATAACTTATAAATCAATGGCTTCCAAAGGTTCACAGAAGTCCCCCTTTTTAATTCCCCAGGTAGATATAAAGTTACCTGTGCATCCAATAGTGATTTAAAAAGGGTCCCCTTCCTTTCACACGACGCCAGTAAAATGTAAAAACCAACATAAAACCGAATACTAAATATCTCCTTCTACAACTGGTATCCACGCCTACATGTATGGCGATCGCGCATCCTGCCGCCATGATAAACTTTATTGCTTTTATATAACCCAAAACATCTTTTTCGATTAAACCATTAAAGAATAGAGAAGAGGAATGGCGTTTTTTTTTCTTTTCGACTTTATATCATCTGCGTTCTGGCAGCATTTAAAGTGGTTGATGTTAAATATTTTTATTTGCTTTTAAATTATTTATTGATTTCATGGTTAATTAAATTATTTATTTGTATTTTGTAAGTGCTTGTGCTTGTAGTTATAAATATACTTAAATTAAGATGCGTAAACAAATTAGTATAATGTTAGAAGATTATAAAGCTAGAGAAATATTATCAAATTAAAATTATGATAATATTCCTTAATATTCTTTCGATCGATATATTAAGGTTACGTTCCAGGTTTCATAGAAAGTTATGTATAAGTGGTCAAAAAATTTAACTTGAATTTGTTTAAAATCAATTTTAAACACTGTACTAATAAGAAGTGTAGGTATATGCTATTAGGACAGAGATTTGTAAATTTCTTATTCTTAGTTTTGATCACCATTCTAAACTTCTTTCTGTCAATTTCAAATGAAACAATTTCTTGAATTCTGGTTTCTATTTTGATGAGTCATTTGTAACCTTTTGACTGGTTTTTAAACTTTCTCGACTTCAAACTTACCTTTTGTTTAAAATATGTTCTACTAAAGCTCTTCAAACTGCAAGTCTTTACAACATTCTTTAATCTTCCAGAGTATTTGAATTCAAATCAAACTCTGAGGATGACTGAAGACTAACAATAAAAAACTATCTGGTGGTGTGCAAACTGCTATAGAATCTACCATAGGCATCAATAGTCTTACTTCCTTTCTGTTGTAACATATTTTGGTGATAACTGACTTGTTTCTAGATAGTCTTTAAATATAAAAAAAACTTTTTTAGAGACATTCTTTTTTTTTTAAAAAAAAGCGGTAGTAAAGTCCTCTTATAAATTGAATTGAAAATATCAACACTGTTACAGCTTTCCAAACCCTTTGCATTGTAAGTAATCGTTTGCAAATTTTTAGTCACAGTTAACTTGGGATTTGGAACCTAATTTTAAAGAGAACTGTAATAAATCTTAGAACACTACACAAGCCGAAATCTACAGGTTCGACCTTTGATCGGCCCAAAAAGCCCGGTTTGGCCCAAACCCAAACCTTTACCTGTACACAAAAAAAGTAAACTCTAAAACGCTTTTACAGGCGAACCAATAATCAAACCGATTTCGCAAAAAAAAAAACATTTAATCTAGCTCCTAGTGTGTATGTGAATGCTGTTGTCTCAAAATGTTGTTGATCAAACCATTTTTAATCAAATATTGTGCTGTCAACGAAGTCTTGCTCGTGACCATCAACGTAATAGTACGTTGCTTAAAATCCAAAGTATACTAGAAGGCTCGTTGATAGAGCAATAGATCAGATCTATTGCGCATTGACCGAATTACGACGGAGAACTGGAAAATCTTTTACACAAAGGAAAACCCAAGAATGAGTAAATTAAATTGTCTCGTTGTTGCAATACGCAGAACTAACTCGTTGATATTGCTACCTTACACGATGTACGCTTTTTGCTACGCTAAGATTTTTTGTTCCTGCGCTCAAATGCTATATGTACCTGTCAAATCACACCCTATAGTAGAAGAGAAATAGGCGACCTAAGGGTATGTCTACCCTGAACAAGGAAATAAATGTTCTCGAATATGCTGCTTGTCTTATCATTATTGTAAAAAATGTAATGCATTACTTTGAGTCATAATTTTGTAAGGGTCGCAGGTTGTATTAATAGAATTGAAATAATAAGTAATTAATGAAAACTCAAAATTAATGCGAAAGACTACACCTAATATTTTGTCGTCTCTTATTACTAGTCCAACAAAGTAATATGTGTCCGCCAAAAAGTTTGCACCAAGTGGAAAAAAAATTTATTTTTGATTTTTTTGAAAACAATTTTACGTTAATAGTTCGTGAATTCCTAAAACCAAAAACAAGATATTTTAATTTTTCAAGTCACTTTTTGTTTGGCAGATAATGGCGTCTTTTGAAATGATAAAACTAAAAAATGATCAATATTTTTGAAAGTATCAGATTTTTCTGATGAAACTTTAATGCAGTGTGAAAGATGAATTTCGAGAAAAAAATATTAAAATTTGACATTTCTTATGCAATTTGAGCATGTGAATCTGAATTTTGATTAGTTAACTTTTATAGATAATTAGATTATTGATTCGTGTTTTTAGAAATTATCTTTTCTTGAACTTCCAATTCTCAAACTTATAAAACAAGGTTTTTGGTGCAAGGCCTTTTCATCATGAAATATTTTACTACAATTTCTAATTTTTCGACATTACACTTCTAAAGACTCCAGTTTATCTAGGAATAAAGAGAAACTAGCAAGAATGCATTTAAATACGTATAAAAGTACTTATAGGAATTTTTCCTATTTGGTGCGGACTTTTTGGCGGTCGCTATATAAAAAAACCTCATCTTCTGAAATGTCGCCCTATTGGAGATACCAGCACACCTGTTTTAGCTTTAGTAGGTTGAATTAAGGACAAAGTAAAACTTTTAATATCAAGATCAACACTTATATCAGTCTTGATTTTACTTTTAGGTTGAAAACCAAGAAAACCCGAAAAAAATTGACTTGTCAAACTTTATCAATGTTCACTGTTTTTGGCTTTTTCTTACTTACAATTAGTCTTAAACATCTGTGTACCAAATGCTTAGATTTTAAGCAGCTGACTTTGAAAAGTATGTAAAAGGGTAAGCTTCTATGTAGTTATCCAAAATTTGGATTTTGTCGAAAATCTGATTATCCTTATGTTATTTTATTTTGTTCTTGGGCCTTAAAAAATCTTTAGAATGTAGAATAGACTTCTGTTATAAATCCTACAACGGTAAGTATTCAGTTCAGTTCCTCACATAATATAAGTTTTAAGTGCCCAAAGCTGTAGATTGACTACTATAAATTTTGCTCCATGATTGGCAAGAATTTTCTTATGAAGTTACAATTCTGATATCTTGGTAGAAGATACCATCAAACTTCCAACACTAAAAAGCTTTTTATTTCTATACAAATCTATTGTTTAATATATGACTGCTGATCCAAATCTGATATGCAACATACAGAGACTCTAGCACCTGTCTGAGTTTATAGTGTTGCAAATATACTCCGGAAAACTGTAGAATATCAATTAATCAAATAATTTACCTTGGGAAAAGCCAACCATAAAAGCTGGAATAGCATTTCTCTACTTAAGATTACTTACACAGGTAATAATAGGTGCAATCTCTTGGTGTCAGAAAATCTGGATAATGGTAAACAACTCTCAACTGATTAGCAATCAAACATATAGTACATGTCAGATTTCACTGTTAGTGTCATTCATACGAGAGTTCAACAAACACAATGTCAAAATAGCACAATAGGAATGAAAACAATAATTTTCGGCCAAAAGTGGAAAATAGCTTTGTTTCGACTTGTCTTTCTCCAAACAGGCAAGACAGAAGTTTACTGTTGACACCGTTAGGCACAGTTAGAATAGTGTTGTTGCCAAGTAATTGTTGTGCATCAAAGAAGAGGAAAGAAAGGACGATAAGGGTCGGGTTCAAACAGTTGAATTTTTGTAATCATGGTTTTCTTCACTTCAATTTTTTTATAAACAGGTTCTTTTCTCTTAAAGCAAAGTTTACTAGAACTCAACGAACAGATATTGCAAAACCGTTTTCTGAAAAGTAACAGCACACTTAAGTATTAAAGTATCATTATATACGGTAGCAAAATTAAGATGAGGCAAGAATATCGGGCAATCGGATCTAGCTTGAAAGGTCATCTAAACTCAGAAAAACTTTATTTCATTCCAAAATGTTTTCCCATTTTCCTTAAGTACTAAAGAAGCGTTAACAGTATTGTGTTAATGACTTAAGTTAATATATAATTATAAGACTTGGGAACAATTAAAGAAGAAATAAATTGATTTTTAGACATTTAGGATTAATTGCGCAGAAATCATCTGGGATGAAGAAATCTGAAACAAAAAAAGCCTTCTTGGTCACCCTTGGGATCTGATAGTCTACTTTTGATATACTAAAGTAGAATAAGAAGAAGAAGAAGAAAGAAGTAAGAAAGGTTCTAACTTTTTATATTTGACAAGATCTGAACCGACGGGTGTTTTGGCCTTGACCTTTTAGATCTTAAGGAACTCAAGAGAAAGTTTCTGTAAATCGTTTCAGACCAAATTCTAGATCGAACATTTTTGGTCTTGTTAAGTAGCTCGAATTTTAGTCTGATTTTTTTCTTGGTTTTTCAGACAAGATTGAACCTTGATTCTTCAGAAACATCGCTTTTTAATAGACCGTAACTTTACTCAAGATTAAAGTCATAGAAACTTCCTTACTTTATGCTGTTTTACTACAACAATAAGAGATTTTGATTTGAAATTTAAGATTTAATTTAATTTCAATCGGTTTTTTCTGGCAATAAAAAGTACAGTAAGTATTAAACAAATGAGAGCTATTACACGTCAGTAAAAAAATAAAATAAAAGAGAAGTGAAAGTAATTTATCTTGATACACTTGCACGTAACATAAACAAACCTAGTTAAAGTCTGAAAAATCAGACAAAGCTTTCGTTATACAGCAATTTAGAAAGGGTCATCTAACATTTTCGTTTTCAACCCCTAATAATATATTCTCCATGGGTGGTTTAAAGCGCCACTAAAATTTGTTACATGATATCTCAATGTTTATGTCCGAGTGCACATGTTTTCACATGTTGCTCTATTCAAATTTTTAACGCTTCTGTATCCATTTTCGTCCGTTTTTGGGTTTACGACTTGAAGTGAGTTTTATTACATCCCTTCCTCGATGTTAAAGGAAACAAAAAAAAAGTCACAATGAGAATGACAACTAGCATAAGATTTGTTTTACAAGCTCTTTTAGAACGTTATCAAGAACACGTTTATGCTTAAAAATATTTAACAAAAATTTGAACAAGTTTTTACTTCTTTTAAGAATGTTTACACGAACTGCAGGGAAGATAAACAAAAATCGTGTAGGAAGGTGTTGACGTTAGTGCTTCTGTTGGTCTTCGTGCTGAAATATAACAGACTTAACTGTAATTATTCTTAGTAAATTATATTTAAGACATTTTATTTGGTCTCGTTTCAGAATTTACACTAGTTTGAACTTCGTTCACCTTAAACACGTTGCAAATTAATTTTTTTCCAGACCAAAAAAAAATTGATGATATAAACAAATACAGACTGTGATCTGTACTAAATAATATTCCAGTCAGCATTTTTCTAACTGAAGATACACACATAAATGTGCTGATATTACAAAAACATTAATCGAGAATGGGGGCAGCGAACTCTTCAACATCTATTTTTTTATCATGCAAACGAAAAAATCCGTTGCAGAAATATAGGGGAGAAAAACTGGAAGCGTTTTTGTATTTGTACCTTTAATAAAATTGTTTATTATTTTAAAGTCGGGCCTCGTATATCTTCGAAAGAGGCCGCGACATCTTGGGAGGTCTGCCACAGAATGAGACATTTTGTTTAAGTTTTAGAGATTAAAGGATTCTCTGGGTAGCGCCGCGATGCCGACGCGTCCAGTTTTAAGTAAACTGCTTTCAATGTAATTGAGTTTCTTTAGAAAAAATCGTTTTAGAATTAACAGATGCTATACAATGATATTTTGCTCTTTTTTTATTTCTGATCTGATTTTAGTTTTTTTATTAATCGATATGTATTTGGAAATTTAATTCATATACAGAGTGATTATAAAAATTAACCAAAAATCTGCTTTTATTTTTTCTGCAATAATAAATATTAAAAGATAAAAACAGATTAAGTTACCCTTATCATGGATCCAATAAAAAATATAAAGGCTGTAGGGGCTGCGAGGAGGTTACAACAACCCAATTGGCAATAAACAAATATTTTTAGGATGAGAAAACCACTGAAATTTGAAGTTTCAAGTTACATAATGGGAATTCCTTCGGAACAAATCTCTTCTGTAAATGTATAATAGGCTATACCATAGGTCAAAATGTGTCAGCGCCGTCCGCGTGCGAAATTCTTTAGGGTGCCCCATCTTGGTGAACTTTTGTACATGGGAATTCTCCTTGGACTCCAAAATAAACGTTTGAGGGTTGTTTTCAGTCTCTAAACCAGAAACAGGGAGACCCTTTCGGGCTTCAATGCAGACATAAAAACCCTTGTGCAGACCTGACACCAGGCATGGAGGGGTCCCCTCGGCTCCAAACCAGACTAAACATAGTGATACGTACACCGTACAGCTATGACGACGCCCCTGCTGATTGTTCTTAATTTTTATAGTCAAAGCCACTAATGAATTTAGTTGTCCAGAATTTTGGTCTTCGTATTTCTAAAGTGTTTTGGGTTAGTCGAACTTTTTAACTAGTTGCAATTTGCAAACCGACTTTACTAACAATGCGACAGCCTCAAGTGCTGTTTGGGTTGATCCGGTATTTCATGCCAGTATGGTATTTTGGATTATTAAAATTCTTAGACAGAGTGGGTGTTTTGGACTTGGATATCTTGACCCTATATTATATTTCTTAACCTGACAAAATATTGGGAATTTGGATTTCGGCCCAACTTGGCCCCGGAGTCTCTAGAATCCTACGCCCCCGAACCAGTCCGACTCTGCTCGTTATATTTATTTCTAGATAAAGTCGGTCATAAGATTTTTCCAGGAGCAGCAGTCTAATGGATTGTAATGTAAGTAGTCGCTTGACGGATTCTTGTCAATTCAAAATTATTTTGAGTAGTTGAACGTTAGCGAAGAACATTATTGAGTAAACGTTATGAAATTTCCAAAGAATGTGAAAAATGTGAGGAGAATGAATTAACCAACTCCTGGATTTTCTACTCAAGATAGTATGACGAAGAACATTAGAATCCTTGCACATGCTTCCGTTGCCGGAAGTTGACATAATCTTGTTTGTAATTGTTTAAACATTTCTTTCTTCACGTCTCAAATCTTTTTCTAAAGATTCTCGATTAACCAAAGTGTATTGAATTGGGTGTGGAGGAGATTTTAAATGCTTTGCCGTAGCCTTTGACAATCATCATAATCACTGCTTTCATCAGTTCAAGAATAAGGAACGGCAATACTATTGAAAAAATGAAAATCAGGTTATGCTTATAACAAAAAAACAAAAACAGATCGTGAAGTATAGCAAACATGATGCAACTGTAAAACACCTTGATACAAAACTACTTGAGCAATTTTTCCCCGTTTCATCAATTATTGTGATAGAGTTTCGTGAGCACATATTGACGCTGACTGATGTTTTCTACATCTTTAGACTCTGAACACAGTTTTCTATTCTGTTTATTTTCTAATTTACATACCATGCTTACTCAGTGACCAATGACTCAGTTGACCAGAAGCCAAGTGGTCTGTCAAAAACCCCTAAAGCTTATAAAAAGTACAATATTCTCTAGATTCACTCTTCAGGAACAAAGTTGTGACCCGATCGCCTGGAAAATCAAAGTAACTAAAATTATAAGGCTCTTTTGTTTAGACCCTAGAGTATTACAAATTACTTGTTTAGACCAGGAGTAGACAAGCTTAGAGTACATATCGTAACTGCTAAACGGTTCGAACCAGATGAAAAAATTCTCATCTTCCGTTTTCTTGAGAAACTTCTTGCGTCAGTAATATGTGCATCTTTAAAAACCAAATACAAGCTACTTCAATTTACCAAGAGATTCTTGTTTGACAAAACCTGGTGTCTTTCGAAGTAACCAAAATTGAAAATCGTCAATATTCCTAAAAGTTGACTTTTTTCGGCGTAAGGTCTTTTCACCTTTAATATTCTGTTATAATTTTCAATTTCCGGATATTGCATCTCTGAAGATTTCAATATTTATCTAACAAACATCAGAAACAGTAATGCGTAAAATAAAAACCTAAAGGAAAAATTTTTTTTATTTTGTGTGAATTCTTGTACCAAAATTATTGGACATATAGTTAGGTCAAACTGTCTACGTACCTGTAAGTTCTGATGTAAAATCGTTTTAAATCTTCTGTTGAAAAAGCTGTACAAAAAGAAACGTCTTAGGTAACAAAATTGAACTCGAAGCGCTATACCAATAGCATAGAGATTACAAAAGAGCAAAAAGCACTACTATAAACAACACCCTATTAGAGAAAAGAAAACGCCAAGTCTCAGTGTAAAGAGTACCACTTTATACTACAGAATCAGAAGAACAAAACGACAATACAGAAAAAATTGATAAGTTCAAATTCTAATCCCAGGCCGATTTTGTCGTTTTCCACTAATTTTCTTAATCATGTCAGCCTTTCTACAACAATATGAGAACATAGATACCAACGTGCTAGACAAAATATCGGAGCTTTCTAGATCCATAAAGAATGAGACGACTCGTTGTTTCATGAGAAAGAAAACAGAGAAATCAGCAAGTTTGAGATAGAGTCTAAAAGCCATACCACGGGCAAAGCTGCCTTAGAAACCTGCGTATTAAAAAGAAAAAAGAAGAAAGAAAGAAAGAGGAAAGAAAAAGAGTTTGGAGGCGAAGATACTGATGCGGCAACTTAAATAGTTGAGCGACCCGGAAGTACTGGCCATTGATGCAAAAGCTGCTTTTTCAAGATTTTCCACACTTGTCAAGCTAATGAAAACTGGTTCAAGCGACTCTTTTAAATGCTGCCAAGTACAGCAACCTACCCTTTAGCCTTCTTCACTAAAGATCTTTTCAATTCTAATCCTACTAATTACCACCTATTTTTATCATTTAGACACGTTCAAATAATGGACCCTACTTATCTAAACCCACATTCTATTATTCCCAATTAGGCAAGTCAGTCTCCATAACCCTGATTTGAATCTGTTTCAAAACATCGACTCTGCCGATGCTTCCGGGACTGTTGAGAGACTCTTTAGAGCTTTTTGATATTTCTGTATGTTTCCGAGGCAACCGTACAAAAAACCGTTTTACCTCTTTATTAGTGAAACATTTGCAGTCCACAAGATCAACAAGGGCATGCATCGGATGAAAAATCATTTCGCTTGCAGGGTTCCTTGCGTTAATGCTAGTCGATTTCTTTCTCTCGTCTATGCCTGGCTTGGCGCGGGTTCGTTTTAATTCAATTACCACCTCGAACGAATGTCCAGTTCAAACTTTATCACTTCATCTAATCTGGCTGAAAAGAAGCTTTTACAGATTTTACAATCACTGTACAAATGTGCAATGAACAATGGCGCAACCTAGCAGTCAACAATGGCAGTGCCCCAGAATCGAGAAAAGGCGAAATAGCACCAAATAAGAAACCAATTGAATTTCTACTGCTCCAAAAACTGTAAGAGAAAGACCGAAACAATAGGAAATCCTGTGGAATATCCAGTCAGTCAAATCTCCCTCTTACAAAAAGCATTAAAAGACCAAGGACAAAGAAAATATTCTTCCTGATATGTACATATCTCAAAAAAACCTAAAGGTAGAAGTTTCTAGGTACCGGCATAGGTTGACGTGGCTTTTTGTTTGAGAGACGCAAGAGAACCAGCAAAGGTCCAATATTAAAAAGTACACTTCTTCTCACAATTGTCAAGTCAGGCAAGAGAACTAAGTAGCAATAAGGTTCGATAGACAAGGTGCCCATATAACATCTGGAGTTAAGATCAAGAGTTACATCGTGACAAAAGGGGACTTCAGTGGATCTAAGTCGAACAAGGAGCTTAATTAAATCAACAAACCCGCACAATTATGCCCCATTATGGACCATATACGTTTAGGAAGTGCTACCGGAGGGAACTAAATAGCTGCCGGACTGACAAGAAAGAAATACTAACATCTAAGATTGATGTCATTATCTTCACCGAGAAAAAGAAGACCGATAGCTTAAGGAAAATCATATTGTACCAAAGACCTCTAATGCTTGCGCAAGAAGTCAAGTACACTTAAAGGTGTCCTTAAACAGGAAATCAAACTAGAAGTCGCACTTCGACAAGGTCGTGACCAAGTCGACAGTGGCGATTTGGCGGCTGCCTCGGGCAGTACGGTTCAGTGGTGGGGTGATCTAATTTACAGTATACAGATATTGTCAAAAGACTGGCTAAGATCCAACAATTAGACTGTCTAGGCATAACCGGCGCAATGAAGACGACCTAATACAGTCATATTCAAACTACTACTAGTAATACTGATCTCTGAACTTGCATAAAGAAAGGGGTCGTAGCGATTCATCTCAAAATGCAAAACAGCGCTATGGATTGAAAAAGAAATGAATATATACTAAGGTTGCATAAGAAGTACTCTCTCACAATCTCAACCAAAAAACAGTGGGATGTACAGTCTTCAGCAGTAAATGTAGTATATCTGGAAATCCAAGATATGTGAGAGAGCTTTGCCTTAGGAAAACATACAAGGTTTTCCAGACGGAAGTTTATGCCGTCCTATCGGACGAAGCGAGGCAGCACTAAAAACGATCTGATTGGCCAAAAACCAGCAGTTCAGTTGTTTCAGAGTGTGTAGATGTTTTGGAAAGATTTGTCATAACAAGAGGAAGTTAACTTCATCTGGGTTTTTGGGCATAGCGAAATCTATGGTAACGTCGAGAAGGCAAATAAACTCGTCAGCTTTGAGTATGAGAATTCTCAGTAAACAATAGCGGAAAATGCAGTAAGTAGTTGTAGAAAAA
>VTPC01000771.1:87420-106050 GCA_011009095.1 Ignelater luminosus | reverse complement strand
TTTTAAAAGTTTCTGCAGATGTCTGATTACCTAAGAAGCTTTACGTAAGTTAAAACTTCGAAAATCGAGCGAAACTTGCATAATCTCGCAGTGTTACCAACCAAAAGTCTGTCCGTTTTATGCTGCTGCCAACCTTGCTTTCAAATTCCCTGAGTTAAAAAAGTTAAAACTCTGAAAACTAAAAGAATACAGTTGTGCACATGGGCGGGGCGTCTCATACACTAAGAACGACGTTGTTGGAACAGTTTATCACATTTAATTTTCAGATCTGCCTTAGCATCTTATGTCATGTACTGTAAACACTGATTTATAGAGAAAATCTGTTTAAATTTAAAACAGTTTAATATTCATTGATAAACTTTTAAAAAAAACTGCAGTCTACTAATATGAACAACAATATAAGTATTGTAGTTGGGATTTAGAAGTAATAAAATAGACCACTGGAATAATATTATTCAGCCTTCATATATTGGAGTCAGAATATACAATAGAGAAAAGATTAATCATGCCTTACATACTATATAGTTATTAAAAATATTTTTTTACATATCCACACACTTTCAAAAATTCATACTTTCACTACATGATACTCAGAACAGTAATAATCCATAATACTGTTAGTTTTACTTTTTTTATAATTTAAATAAATATAACAAAAATAATATTTAGGATAGGTACTTAATAAGGTACTTTTGACCGTGACATATTTTTTGGCACATTATTACATTTTAATCATAAATAGTTAAATAAATAATAAAATACATGATGTGACAATTAGATTTCTGGTGAAATTATAAAATTTACCATGATTTTAAAGATATTTAATTGTCACACCTCATACATGTTGTAATAGCAATCAGAATATTAAAATACAATTGAGCAAAAAGGTTCATCAAAATTAAAGAGTGCAAATAACAAAAGTGCATTAAAATATCCCAGATTTTCATTTGTTTTTGGCATTATTAGATCACACCATGTTGTTTACTTGAGCCGCTATTATTTACAATTTATATATTAACAGTATAATACTACGAATGGACAGAAGCTTAAGATTTTTATTTTTTAAGTATCACACGTGTATAAAGTAGAAGAATCATAATAATAATAATAATATTCATCAAGAAACTTCCTAATTACTAATTGGTTTTTGTATAAACTTTGAGCCGAATTGCCACAATACTGGAATAAATGTTTATATTTATCATTACACGGTTATCAAATTTATGATTTTTTAAATTATATTATATATTACACTATTTGCTAAAAATCATAATTTTAACAACTGCTAACTTCATCCTTATAAAGGCACAACAAGATCGGACACATATTTGTGAAGAAATCTACTGCACAATTTCCCAAATGTGGCAACTCGATGACAGGTATAAACAAATAAGAAAAAGAAAGGAAGATCTAGTACAGGATTAATTCAGTTTTTGTACAATATCTAAGAAATACAAAGATTGACAATTTTATGATTAATTATGTAGGTATTGCTTTGTCTTTAATTCCTGTACTGTCCATTAATAAACGAAGAAATTATTTAAATGGTCGTTTAATAATAATAAGATAATCTTTTTGTTTAAAAAACTACAATAGTACCAATTTTGTTTAGGTGAAGACTTAGGTATATAATAAATTCAAAATCTTATTGAGAACTTGTAAATATCAGTGCTCAATTTTACCACGTTTTAGTTTTGGCACTGGATTAACCTTTCATCATTATACTTTATTAGTAAAAAAATAAAGTAATACGGAATTTATTCTTTTACCTGAATGTTTGTTAAAGTATTTTTTGACATGCTGACTGTGACTGAATTGCTAAAGTACCTACAACAGCCTTTTTAGAAATTTAATCATTAACTTAACCTGTGTATAAAGAAAACATCAAATTATCCTTTTCAAGTAATTAAACCAAAGCTGTTTGGAAAAACCACCTAATTTCGTTTCGATTAGAAGGAACTTTTTTAGCTTTTGCTTTCATAAACTTTTTCGGTGGATATCATCTTCTCCCAGTATAGAAAACAAAACACGCACACTTTTATATTTGGCACAGAAGAAAAGTAAAGAATGGAAGAGGAGAACTAATTTTAAAAATATTTGTTGATGGAGCAAAGGCACTGGGTGGCATAGGAACTGAACTCTGCATTTTCTAAAACTCAATCTCTTCTTGTTAACAATTTGAAAATTAAAATACAATAAAAATATTTTTCTCGCAAAAACTTGTAATTTCTACTTTTACTAGTCATGGTAAATTGATAATCTGCTCGTTATAATAGGAATAAGCAACATAGTTTTACATCAAACTAGCAGTTTGTACCAAAAAGATTAAAGGAGACTATGACAGTCATAAATTAGTAACTGCAGACCTTGGAAATAAATGTTCATAAAAATTACAGAATTTTGGAATTTTGTTAGACAAACTCAACTGGCCCAAAAGACTTTCATAGGCTCGAAACATTTTAGTTCAGTTTAGCCCAAACTCTATTTTTGGACCTGATCTAAAAACAGTCAGCATAACATTAATACTTTCATTTACAACCAAAATTGAAAATCAATCTCTACACTTTCATACTTTAAAAATGGTGGTTTTGGGTGCATTTAGCAAAATGGTTTAGTAGATAAAATAAGCTTTATCAAAACCACACATCTTCAAAATGTCAAGCAAACATTGTCCATATTCGTTACTTTGAATAAATTTAGTTTTTTACTTTATTCCTTTACCATAAGACTTATTTAATCAAAAAGAACAAATAAAATATCTATCACTATGAATTATACTAAAATACACCTATTAAAAGGCAGAGAGAATTTTCATTATACCTCAGTTTAGCTGGTGCATATTTGACTTTAGCAAACTTTAGAACGTTAGAATAAATGATACAGAAAAGATTAAAGGTCGTAATTTCACCAGAAATCAATTTTAATTTTGTTTTCATACAAATATGCACCAAGCTTATAGGCAAATTTTACACATATTTCAATTGGTGCAAGAATTCATCATAACAGTAGACCTTCGACTATACCCCCTTCTAGTAACAGCGGCACCTTGTGCTTCACATTCTTTTCTAACCCTGTCAATAATATCAGCTACTAATTTCTCTTCTTTCACCCTTTGTTCTTCCCAATCGGCAGATCTAATTTCTTTTTTTCTACTTACTTTAGGAGACTCGGCTGTTTCTACAATTTCTTCTTTAATACTAATATTTAATTCTTCTTGTTGTTCTATATTTTCTGAATGCCTAGTCGATACGTGTCCCATATAACCTTTACGACTTTTAAAGAAAACATTACAATGTGTACATTTAAATAAAGGGGCAGGGTTTACCATACTATTTACATGTAATTTGTATTTATGTCTATACCAGTGTGTTCTGCTGGCTAACACTTCACCGCAAAGCTTACACACAACACTACCGTCGTGTCGCGTCAAATACTCCAAAAGTTCACTCTTCTTTCGTTCATAATTCTCACTACCTTCAGCTGTTATCATTAGACTATTATCATTATCTGTTAGAAAATGCACTCCGGTTGCAGCTTCTAAATTAGCTTCTTCACTGGCGTCTTGAAGATTCTCTTCTAACATACATCTTGCTGATTCTGTTGATATTATTACTGTTTCTTGGTGTTTAGGGGGTGAGGTGATCAGTTCTACCGTAACGGAAGGTGGTAGGTTCGTGTGGTTTTGGTTGTTTTCATAATACTGTTCCTCTGAAATGATAAAACATGAATGTGTTAGTAAAGAAAAGAATGTTAGTTTAGTAAATTAAATAGAGATTTATTAGTTAAGTAATAATAATTATTGCACAAAAAAATATCATTTTGTCTTGAAGCAAAAAGCAGATTTGAGCCTGTTGTCGACAAAGCTTTCAGTTTAATTATTATTTAAGAGAAATTATCAAAACATGATCTGTTCGAGAATGGGAAAGTCTAGAAATCCTGACACCTACTTATGCTATCATGAGGTCATGAGAAGAAGCTTTGGAAATACCAAATGGAGGTGTGATGGTTCACAGAAGAGAAAACTTTGATGACAGTTTTTTATACATCGCCTCCTTTTTAAGTACTCCACTTATTATGTTCTGTGTAAACCCAATAAAATAATAATAATATAACAAACTAACATTGATTAAGATTAAATATAAAGGTAACAATGTGAAAATCTTTTTTTATCTGCTTGAACCAGATAAAATTAAAAATAAGCAAATAGAAGCAGTTTCCTTCTCTACATTGAAAATTAACATCTTAGCTCATTCATTACCTAAGAATACTAGATTGACAAACTAACGCCAAGTGATATGGTAGTGAAAAGATTTCACAAGGCAAAGCAAGTTATCTATTATGTTACCACTTATTATGTTTAATTTCATTCTTATTTTGTAATACTTGATTGATGTATTTCATTTAAGAAAGAATCAATTAAAATTAGAAATATAAAAAGAATCGAAGTGATGAATTTAAAAAGGTAGGTAAGGTAGGTAAAGCACATTTTATAATTCCAAGTTCAGCAACTCTGTGAATGTAAACAAAACATTTTGTAATTTCTTCTCCTAAATTGTATTTTTGTAGTAACATACAGAATATTTTGTCAATAGTACTTTTCTTTATTTAGATAAAATCTATTCAATGCAACATAAAAAGGAATCCAGCAAATTAAATTTCAAACAGTAATGTATGAAAGAAAATGTTTACAAGTCTTGTCCAAGCTCTGATGCATAAGAAAATAAGTGAATTTAGCAAATAAAGTGAGAAATAGTAAATAACTAGACAGGGTTTTAGATGAAACGAAAAAGGTGCCACTACCCCAGTGTTGCCAAGTATAAAGAATCTTTCTCCCCACCTGTTTAACAAAAATGTCACTGCTAATACAAAACTTCCAATAACAGAAATAAAACTAACTAATTTAAGTTGCAAATTTATTAAAAATTTCTAATTTATTCTCAATAATCTCCACTCCTTTAAGATCCTCACTAATTTCCTTAGCTAGTTCGAAAATCTCCAATTTGGGAAAAAATCTCCATACCTGGCAACACTGCAGTATTCTCAACTTATCTTCAATTTTCATTTTGTACCTCCTAGTAGAGCCCTGCACGGATTGAAATTTCCAGACCCTGCCTGACTGGAGACAAACTTGATCCAACCCGAAAGAAAGCCGGTAACTTTTTGATCGGCCCGGGAGGCCGAAACAGCCCAAGGAGACCAAACGGCACGAACGGTCCAACAGAGGAACTAAGAAATCCAAAAGGCCCAACAGGCCCGACGCCCTGATAGATCAAAACAGCCCGATAGACCCTTTGGAGAAGTCCAAAAGATCCGACGACCCAAGAGCCCCGAACGTTCCAACAAGCCCGAACGTTCCGACAGGCCCAAACGGCCCGGCAGACCCGAGAATTCGGAAGGGCCGACAAGTCCAAAACCCAGGATAGGCCCAAATTTATTCAAAATTTCTAATTTATCTTCAATAACGCCCATTTTTTACGATCCTTACTAATTTCCCCACCAAGCTCAAAAATCCCCAATTTGAGGAAAAATCTCCATACCTGGCAACACTGCAGTACTCACAACTTTTCTTCAATTTTCATTTTGTACTTCCTAGTAGAGCCCTGCAAGGGGCAGAATTTTCAGGCCTGGCCTGATTGGAAACAAACTTGACCGGTAACTTTTTGATCGGCCCGACAGGCCAGAACAGCCCAAGAGATCCAAAGAGCTAAGAAGTTCAAAAGGCCCGACGACCCGATAGCCCCGAAGGGCCGAGAAGTCCAAAAGGCTTGATAGCCTGAGAGATTAAAGCGGCCCGATAGACCCGAAGGGCCGAGAAGTCTAAAAGACCCAACAGGACCGACGGCCTGATAGACCCGAAGGGCCGAGAAGTCCAAAAGACTCGACAGGCCCGACAAGACCGAATGGCCCGATTAACCGGTCGTAGACCCAAAAAGCCAGATAAATTTCTAAACTGAAGTCTAGCCTGGCCTGACCCGAATCCGCCACCGCGTAAAGCACCGACTAGAAAATACGGCCCGTGCTGGCCTCTACTTCCTTGACCAAAACTTTCTCAGTAGTTACACTAACTAACTACTTACAGTGAACGATGTGCAGCAGCAGCTGGAAAAACCGACGTTAAGTGAGATAAGAAGCTGTACACAGAAACTGAGAAAATAACAAAGCCCCAGGAATAGACAACATCCCAACAGAACTGATAAAATTTGGAGGTAACAAACTGACTGAACAGATACACCAGCTGATACTTACGATATGGAGACACAAACGCATGCCAGATGAATGAAACACAGCCGTGATCTGCCCAATATATAAGAAAGGGGAAAAGCTAAGATGTGAAAACTATTGAGGTATTTCGCTGTTATGTTGTATACAAAATTCTCACAGAACTGCTATATCAAAGAGTAACTCCCTATGCTGAAGAACAGATGGGAGAATACCAGGCCGGCTTTTGGAAGGAACGATCTACCACTGACTAGCTATTCACAGTCAAGGCAGATAATGGAGAAGGCTTGGGAATTCAACACACCCCTTTACCAAGTTTTCATAGAGTTTAAGCAAGCCTATGATAGCATCCAAAGAAAGCTCCTATATTCAGTGATGAAGGAAATTGGTATATCAGACAAACTCATCATCAGACTGACACAAATAATGATGAAAGAAGCTCAAGGAATCATTAAAATCCAACAACACACTTCAGAGGATTTTAAAATCAAACAAGGTTTGAGACAAGGAGATAGTCTAGCCTCCCTACATTTTAATATCGTTCTTGATAAGGTTATCAGAGCCACAAATGTAGATGCTGATGGAACTATCCGATGGGCTAGACCTAATTGCAAGATAGAAAAGCGAGCTCTAAGAGAAGGATATGAAGAACTAAAGCAAAAATCCACAAAAATCGGATTAAAAATCAATGTAAGTAAAACAAAAGCAATGAAAATAAAAACAGGAGCAAGACTGGGCTATGGATAATGACAACATCAAAGTGGTGCAAGTTTACATACTTGGGGAGCAACTTAAATACCAGCACAAGAAATATGGAATAGAACTATAAAGGGCAACAGAGTACTTTACTTGTTAAACCCTATCCTAAGATCCAAGCTGATACAGAGAGACACTAAAATTAATGTTTAAAAACACTACTAAGGCCCAGCATCACATAAGGATGTGAAACATGGACCCTCACATGGAAAACAGACACCTTTGAAAGAAGAGTTATGAGAAGAATATATGGACCAGGGAGGGAGAATGATGAATTGAGAAACAGGTATAATTATGAGCTGAGGCAGATATACAAAGATCTGGATATAGTTGATTTCGTGAAAGTACGACTAAGATGGTTTGGACATGTTGAAAAAATGCCAGAGGGATGAATACCTAGAATTATGAGAGGTGACATGATATAGATATAGAACAAGAGGAAGACCTAGGACTCGGTGGAAAGACAATGTTCGGAGGAATGCAGAATGTACGCTAGAGATTTGGAACTGGCAGGATGCAGCAAGGAATTGGGATGGTTGGAGATGCAGATTACGGAAGGTTAAGGCTCAATAAGGTCTGTAATACCACAGGAAGAAGCGGAGAACATATTTTATGAATAATACAAATACTCAAAATGTAATTTTTTCAGTGGGAAACGAATTTTGGTTTTTCATTTATCTAGGTGTTCATGTGTTAACTAATTTGATTCAAAAATCAAAGTTAACTATTAAGATTAAGGTAGATTTCTAATGATCATAGGTTTCTTCTGAACCTGTGCTCAATTCGTCTTGGTTATAAAGTAATCAGCATTGAAAATTGCCTGCAGACAGGTTCATTTTTGTATAGATCGTCATCTGTCAAAATATCAATATTCTATTAAAAGAAAGATTGTAGAGGAATACCTTCTGCACGTTTTAAACTACTTTTGATTAGACAAAATGTTCTCTATAGTTGCGACATTATACTAAAAGTTTCTCTTTATTTTTCTTGACATTACGTATCTCGGTAATAGAGTGCACCCTGCACCCCATATAATAAAAAGTTTGGAACATCTTGAAGGCAATTTCTTTTAATAAGAATTTTTGATATTTTGGCAAATAACAACAATGCACCCAAAAGTCAACTTTTGAAGACTGATTATTCTGTAACAAGACGTACTGACTACAGGTTTCATTTAAAAATATTTATTACCAGAAATCTATCTTATTAGTTTGTTGGTATTATTTATTAACATCCTGTATACATTTTTATAAATCAGACTTGATCTTTTTTGCAAAGCAATGATTAATAATCAGACTTTTCTCCAACTTATCAATCCTTTTTGAACTTAATTTTAATTTAATAGATTGTTTATAACGAAGATTTCCGTAACAAATTGCATACTTCAAAAGCAGCATTTAATTATGAATAAAATACTAACTACTAATACAGATTTTTAAAAACTCACGTCTCTAACTAAAATCATTGAAATAGTGATGGAAATTTTTAAAATAATAACATATAGCGAGTTATTTTTAAAAAGTGAGCTTGTGGAAGCCGTGTTTAGCATATAAACTTTAAAATTTTATAATCAGACTTAATAATAAAGAAATAGATCGAATGCGCACTAAGAGGTTTCAAAAAAGTCTTACACTATGCATTAGAGGTAGATTTATTAATAAAACGAAAAAAATACATAAAACAAATTTTTATACTTATAGATAGAATTTCTGAAATGGAAGAGAATTATTCGTACATTATTAATTATTTTATACATCTGCACCATTAAAATACAAACAATCTATAGAATTAAGAAATTAACATAAACAAGTGTTAGGAATTACATTTTAATAATATTTATAACTCGTTATTTTTCTTTGTCACTCTTTTCTATTTCGATATTCAAGAGTGGCAATAAAAAATTAATTTTAAGTTAGTTCTCAGTGTTTTGATTTTAAATCGAAAACAAAATAACAAAGTTTATAATCAAGAAAAATAACATTTCTCTGAGAATAAAAAATAAAAACATAAATAAACTCAAATAGCCACATTCAATTTTTTCAAGATCTGAATTTATCCTCCAATCTGAAATATTTAAAGGTACAATTTTCAGTCTAAATTAATATAAATTATAACAAATAGAATATAATAAAAAGAGGAAATTGTGGCAGATATAAACTGTTAAAGAAGGTTCGTCAACATTTTTATAAACATTTGTAAAAGTATTAATTAGAATACAAAATATATTTCTCGTTCTTTTCTTTTTTTAAAAAATAACAAAGAAGCAAATTTTAAATTTGCAATATACATAAAAAAATTGAAGTTTGAAAAATCTAAACTCTAAAATAACTTTGTTAGTATATAAATTTCTATATTAATTGCACTTAACTCTTATCGCTTAATTAAGGCCCCTACTGCTTTTTATTTTATTTTAGGCAGTGTGAGAACCTAACGTGGAAGAACTGTGACAACTGGCCTTGGCCTAATAAAATGATAAAAAGAAAAATAATAATAAGACAAAAACTAAACAAAAAAAACTATTACACAGCAACTGACAAATCTAAACTATTGCATATTATTATTACTTTGAACTTTTAGATATTAAATATCTATTCATTGTAAGGGAAAAAAATTATAAAGCAATACTCTTCATAATATAGCAACAGCAGCTAAAAATAATTTTTTTTGTTTTCCAATAAGAAATCATTTTCTTTTTTTTTGATTTTGCCTAAAAATAAGATCACATCACAACAAAAATAAAAGGAAACATTATTAAATCATCCTAATAACATATAAAAGAAAACATCAATAGAGAGGAGAAAAAAATTAATGTTTGATAAATTCTAGATTGCGCAATATACGACAGTGTTCACTACTTTAAATCGACACAAAATTTTTCCTCGATTCTTTATCCCCAACACCTAATTAAATAATTTGTTAAACAAAAAAATAAACTATATTACAAATTGTGCGTTTTTACGGCTGATTATTATTTATACATAAATTAAGGCAGTTCAGAACTTGGAAAATAGATGATGGTGCGTTTAAAGAAAATCAGTCAATATTTAAAAATATTTTGCTTGATTTAGAAACTTGATAGAATATTGCTCAGTATGACTAATGCTATAAGTAAAGTCACGATAACATACTGTATAATTAATAATACCGTTTCTGCAAAAGCACACACAACCGTCTATAAACAAAATTCTGAAATGCCCATATATAAAATATTTATATAACAATTATTATTGTCTACTTTGTGCAGTCAATTAATTTTTCAATTTTAATATTTTATAACCTAACATTAAGTATTTATAAATAATAGATATTTTGTATATAATATGTAAATAATAATAATAATTAAAGACATTTGTTATAAACAACTTAATTTTTAAAAACTGTGTAAATTTGTATTCTATACTATATATATTTATTATATATAATATTTGCAAAAACCCCTAAGTTCTATTCCAAACCAAAATCTAAAATATTTATAATATAAACTTTTTTTAAAATGAAAAACTAGTACGATTTGTAAAATCTGTTAGTAATTTTGTATTTTGGATTACTCACTGCTTAGCAGTTATTTGTTAATTATTAAACTAATAATTACAAAACCTTTTTAAGGCCATTTTTAACCAAACATGGTTAATCACAAGTAAATTTCTGTTATTTAAACTAGTACTACCCATTGTACTTGTGGCTGGTAATTTTTCTCTTCATTATTTTTTTTAAAAATATTTATTAATTCTACTCTCTTCACCTCGTATTAATTCTCCAAACTAATAACTCAACCCAGTCAACAAAACAAAAAAAAAAACCACAAATGCAGCTTGCCTACATATTCAGTTATGACTAGAAATCTGTTATTAATTCATCAGGAATATCATACAAGGTGGAAAAGAAAAAGATATTACGAATTACTATAGAATAAATACAATCCAACTGGTTCAGCCATCAAACAAACCAACTATCCTGTATTTAATCTGTTCACAATTAATAAAGAAAATCTGCAATAATAATTTTGAATAAAACAATTAAACTGAATACATCGTTAGCACCATATTTAACAAATACCACTATTCTTGTTTCACTTGCACATTATCAGGGGTATACGTTGTTTGTATATTATCGGGCGTACAGACTGTTGTTTCAAGCATGTTTTCAGGAGGGAGGAAAAACCCCATCGGAAATACGCAATCCTTAGGCATAAAGCAATCATGAACGGTTTTCATATGATTTTTCATTTTATCCGGCCTAGAGAATTCTTTCTGACACACCGGACATGGGAATACTTTTCTCTGATGACCTTCATGATACAAAAACGCGTGCCGTTGAAAACTATACTTATTTTTAAATGTTTTTTTGAACATCTACTTTCGCACACTCTGTGCATTGATAAACACCTTCGTTTATTGACGCGTATCTAAACAAATTCAGTCCTCTCACTGACATTTCTGTTAGTTGCTCTGCAGGATCTTGACTCTGCGATGTTGCTCTACGTCGTGCTCTTCTTTTTACTGGCTGACGTGCTGGCGGTGCGTTCATCGCATTTGTTGTCGTTGATGTACCACTCGTGGATGTTGTTGGATTATTATTATTATTTATATTATCTGATGTGTTTACTTGTGTACTATTGCTTTCGTTCGAAAACTGTTGCTGCGCAGCAGATTCTGATTTGGGTAATGTTGCTGGTAGAGATTCCTGTTTTGATGGCGTTGTTTTTTGTGGAGTACCAGAATCTACAAAAGAATATTTTAAATTAAAATGTGAAATAAACTAAATTACATTAAACTAAAGAAAATCAAATATAATAATAATGTAAGGATGCACTGCTTGTATTTACCAATAAATGTCTAAATAAAGAATGATAAATTAAAATAAATTTGAATAAAAAAAATCAGATACAAAAATCTACTGTTGTAAATCTGCTCACCTTGTAAATTTACCTAGAGCTAGACCTAGTAAAACAAATGCAACTTCATCAAAAATACTGTAACAAATTATTTCCAATGGTACGAAATGAAGAAATTGTAAAGATAAATATAAAAAATGGTATACTACAGTTTAAGATACAAACACCACAATTCTATTGTTTAGTTATAAAATAATTTTACAAAAATGTTCGTCGAAGTATGCTCGTTTTCAAAACTATTTTTTTTATCTTTAGACATTTTCCCATTCAAGGTTTATGTAAACAAATATATGATAATATTTTCTGGAAGTTATGAAGAACAATAATCACATAATGATTGAAGCAACAATAAGATTTTTTTATTAGAACGTTCGTGAAATTCATACTGGTGAAAAACCTTTTCAAATGTGTCATCATAGTGGTAAGCAACCTTCTTAATTATATGAGGGAAGTTAATAATTGTTTAAAGAATTATTGTATTACTTAAAACCTCATCATAGTCTCAAAATTAAGACATTGTTTAGGTTTACCAATAAGCACACACGTATATCCCCATTACGAACATCACCTCATAACCTCAAATATTTCAAATTATAAATATCTACTCCGTGGATTGCAAAATACTTTCAGAATATGCAACGCTACACCCTCACATCTTAAGAAAAATATAATAAACAAGAGGAAAGTGTCATTAATCTCAACAAACGATTTAGAACAGGTAATTAAAATTGATTTATATCTCTCATGGTAAACAATATTATTCTACATAATTTTTTCCATTCTACAAGCAAATTTCATTATCTCCTTTAAGAGAATCTTGTTCTTCAGTTGCAACACATTTTATTTAGCTTTGATTCAGAAGAATTTTTTCTCTGCTGTTTTCGTGATGGAAATAAATTGAAATATTTTTTGTCTCGCATTATTTGTTCAAAATTTATTGTTTTTTTTTTAATTCAATCTTCTTGCTCTAATTAGCTGCGAGCAAAATTGGCAGGTTTTTTTTATACAAAATTGTATAAACATGCAATCAAATTCAAATAACAATTTGCAACTTACTTCAGTTAATTCTTCAAAAATGTCAACTTTCTTTTCGATACAGTGCTTACAAAACAATCAAAAAGGAAATTGTTATTGAACTCTTAGAATTCCAAAGAATATCCTCTCGTAATAAAATAAATACCACATGCCCTTCATATATATATTTTTATGTAAATTATAACCGTCAGCATGTAAAACATGCAATATATTCCAGGACATGTTTATTGATTAAAAATATAAAAAAAATTTGTACCATTTCTTAAGACTCAAGAAATTTGTTGTCCCATCAACAGCCTTTCCAAGTTTTAATTCAACTTTTTTTATATTTTAGCAACATATCGATTACACACAAGAATGACATAAGCACTAAAATATTAAATTCAAGTTTTTGGTATCATTAGAATGCTGTGTTTAAGCAACATAAACGACATAGAATCGTAAATTGTAGAAAATTTGATATTTATGTTGCATAAGCGCCATGCTATTTGTAAACCATTCTTGTACAGATCATGACACTGAAGTTGTTATTGCATTGTTATTGTTATTTTTTACTTTTATATTGTGTTGGTATTAAATTTATAATAAAAGTAGAAAAGCGTATAATAATTTGTTTATATTATTACCTATTAGTGTATAAATCTATTGTTTTTGTTTCATCGAAAATTCATTATACTGACTGGAATAAGTGTCGGTAAAATTACAAATTTGGTCATGCGTCAAAAGACGTCATATTGGTATACAGTGTGTCCCAATTTCGATGCTCACTATTGGGATCTCGGAAATTGTAAGAATACGAAGTCGGTTGAATTAGAAAAGTTTTGGCTATTTTGGAGATCAGTTTACTTATGCTTTTGTTTTTCAAAAAAGTTCACGGCTTACTAGATATTTGCTAAAAACGAAATTATCTTATTTTCTCTAAAGTGAAATAACTCAGGAACAAGCAAAGATAGAAAAGAACAGCAAAGAGGGTGTTGTTTTAGAGAATTTACTCCAAAACACAAAAAAATTATTTTCGCAATTATCTTTTGTTTTATTTCGGCGGTGAAACGTAAATCCAAATTTTTGCTAATGGAACGCCTACTTGATTTTCATATTACTGAACTGCACGCCTTAAATGCTTTTCAGTGATACATGGTTTGACACAGCTATTCTTTTGTTTTACCGAGTTATGAAGTGAAAATCATTTTTCATCATAGTGTGCCATGACATCTAACACACAAATGCCGAGTTGCACAAAGCTTTGTTAAATGCTTGATCGATTGACCAACCACTTGATCAATTGATTAACCAATCAGAAGTAGTGCAATATCCAGACTTACCTAATCAGATCGGTTAATCAACTGATCAACTTGATCAATGATCAAATTATTTTTGTGCAACCGAGCATAAGTCGTGGAGTTTTATCAAAGAAATTCATTTGTTATGCAAAAATTGCTGAAACAAAATAAATACGCTTTTATGGGGCATTAGATGCTTAGTTAATGCTATCTGTGAATGCTCAGTAAATTATCTTAAAAGTGTCTTTTGTTTTGTTTTAGCAATTGTTACATAACAAATGTAATTTATCTGACAAAAACCAATGATTTTCATATGTTTAAAGCCATGGCACACTAAGTGGGAAATGCTTTTTATTTAAAAGAAATAAGATAATTTCGTTTTTAGCAAATATCTAGTAAGCCGTGAACTTTTTTGAAAAAGCAAAAGCAGAAGTAAACTGATCTCCAAAATAGCCAAAACATTTCTGATTTAATCGACTTCGTATCTCCTACAATTTCCGAGATCCCAATAGTGAGCATCGAAATTGGGACACACAATTCCTTCAATTTTTTACAGTTTCAAGAATTTCTTTAAGAAGACAACTTCACAACTAATGCAATAATTTTGACTCGCCATTAAGTATAAAATAATCTACATATTTTGATGACATCTCTGGTATTTCAACAAGACTAGAACCGGCCCTAGGTGAGTCATCGTCTGGTGACTTTTCAATAATTTCCCAATAGGAGAGGAGCAAGGGGGGATCAAAGTTGGAAATTTTGCACTTTTTCAAGGGGTGGGGCTGTAAGGCTTTCGACTACTTTGCGCGCGCAAAGCAAACGCGGTGACATCTAGCGACGAAAATGGGGGCTAAAGGGCATCAGGGGCAAAAAGCTTAGATGGATGCCAGTGGCGTGCGCCTGTCTTTGAAGTAAATTGAAAAACAAAAATGTAATTAGTTTTCTTTTGGATCTTTCCTAGAGTAGTTCTCAGAGATCCTAGGAAAGTGTAGTTGCTAATGTCATGTGTGCCATGTTCCAAAAGTTTTGAGATTTGATGAAACCAAAAGCAATTGATGAAATATTTTCACAGCCTAGCTTGTTTTAAGTTGTTCAAGTTGTAAACTTGTTTCTGTCATTCACTTGATATATATAGCATTTCAAATTAAATGATACAATGGAGTTGATGCGTGAGCATTAACATATGACGATTTACTATAATTTCAAACGCAGGATGAATGTAGATGAGTGTGTGAAAAGATTAAGGTGAAGAAAGCTCTTCTCGGGCAACAGTCTATCGGTGGTACAGTGAATTTAAATGAGAACGTACAACAATGACAGATGAAGAAAGAAGCGGACAATTTAACACTGCAGTTATTACAGAAAATGTTAATGCATTAAAAATCTAATAAGAGATAATCGTTGATTAACTTGTTGAGAAATCCAGAAGAATATTATCGGCACTGGATTGGCAACAGTAGAAACCATTCTACACAAACACCTATGTGTTAAGAAACTTTTGTCCTGTTGGGTGCCACATTCTCTTACTCAAGAACAGAAAAGCACACAAGTCGATTGGTGCCGCTGCACGCTTAGGTAATTTGATAATGGCAATTTTAAGCAGGTATTTACTGGAAACAAAAGTTGGATATACCAGTTTGATCCAGAATTAAAAAGACAACCGGGAGTATGGATCTTCAAATATGAAGAAAAACCAATAAAAGTAAGATCAAGAAGCATTGGAAAGAAAATGATGGCCAGTTTTTTTTGCAAAAAGTGGCCATCTAGTATCAGTGCTTGTTGACACACAAAGGACTGTTTCCATTGAATGGTATGTTACCATCTGTTTACTACAAGTCTTTCAGGCAATCAAAACAAAATGACTGAGGATGGAATTACAAAACATCTGATTTTTTGCGAGATAATTTGATTTCCACGGTCGGCCACCCTCCATATAGTCCAGACTAGGCGCCGTGCGATTTCTTTTTAAGAGGTACGAGCACTGTCTGAAGAAACGTGGAAATTATGTTTTGAAAATTGGTTTTCTCGAATGAAACCATGTATAGATGCTGGTGGTGCATACTTTGAAAAAATATAATAAAAAGCTTTTTTTAAAAAATGTTTGTATTTGATTCTCAAAATTTTTAGAACAACCAATTATGTACCTTTTTCCTAGGAGGTCATCTTTCAGGTCAAAAACGCAAGAAACTGAAAACTATGCAAATACAGTCCTGGCATGGACATCTTTTGAGCTAGAAAGACTAATCTTCTGCTGTAAATGTATTTTAGTGGCCTATACGTGATCCTGTAAGCAAATTCTGAATCTTTCCAAAAATACCCATGAAACCTAGAGGGGATGCTCTTCCCCCTCCATCCCTCTAGTGGCGTTATTTTTGGATAATTAATACTGAGATTTGGCATGTAGCTCTCCCAAACCTTTGTACAGTTCGCCTTCAAATTTGGTTAAAATGGCCTGAGGAACTTCGGAGATGGGAAATTTTGAAATCTTTTGTGAATTCCTTACTTCTGGTTGGTACATCCTATCGACTCAAAACATTAATCACAGTAAAGAGAAGGTAAATATACATAAAAAACCACCTTGTATCTTAAAATTACATTTGATAGGGTAACAGAGACAAAAGTATTTTATACTTATGGTGGGGCTATACCAAAAGTTATCGCAGGTATAGCAAGGAAGCGAAATGGACCGATTGGGGATTTTAATTTACATTGAGAATGTTAATAAATTGATATCCAACATTATAAAAAACTTTTTTAGGTCTTATCACAATTCCTATTTTTTCCTAAGGTTAAATACATTTCAATAATCAAACAAAAAAGATGAAAATGACAAATAACTGCAGAAAATTACAATAAAAATTATTTAATTACTTTGGATTTTTCAATTTAATATGTACAAGAAATTGTTTCTAAATTTTGAACAAAGTCAAAAACATGTCGACAAATCAGCAGCTTACTTGATGCTGCTGTAATTACAAAATTGAAAGGCTTCTCACTAGTGTGATTTCCATTAAATTTTTTTATATAATTCAAAAACTGATCTCAATAATTAACTGTTTGAAGTGCTGTTTTTCTTTTTTAAATAAATAAATTACTTTCTAGATGCTCTACCAGCAGATTCGTGTTCTGAATGATATTCTTTTGGGAAAGGGTTAGCTTGGAGGATTATTTTAGTTTTAAAAGTTCTACTAGTAAATACAGTAAACTGAAGATTTGGTTATTCTAATTAAATATACAGTTTAATAAATATAACCAAAGGCTGGGGGATTCACAGAATAGTATGGAAAGTATTTCAGTGCCGTAACTAGGCAGGTGTAACAGCTGCACCCGCAAAGGGCCCACTTGGAAGGGGGGCACAAAATGCTTTTCACAAGAAATTAGATTTTTCCGCCTTTCTACTGTGCGGTTTGGCGATTAGATTTTGTTCTATTTAGTCCCTAGATGTCTGCTCACCAACATGAACATTCAAACTTAGGTTAGGTTGCAGTGTGAATACAGCAACGTACTTACTACACTTGTGTTTTTGCATATATGTGTTTGTGAAAACAGGTAAGAATACAAATAATAATATTAAGATTATTTGACTGGAATATTTCAAGGATAAGAACAGAAGTACCAGAGAACGGAGGAAGTGCAGAAGTCGATAACACCGTACAAAATATGTGCTCTACTGTTCCAGAAGAAATACTGCTAAATTACAATGATCCCCATTTCTGGCCTGCTATTATAAATAAATTAATATATTCCCTTGTCACACATGGTTCAGATCAAGGCGACAACATTATTAACTTTAACGCGTTGAAGGCAGACAATTCAGGGCGAAAATTTACAAAGGACTGGTTTTATGTTAAACAAATTAATAGAGAAACTGTTAAAAGAAAATGGATTTTATGTTGCATTAAACAAGCTTTCTGAACCCAAATCGCATAATCTTTCAGACCCACAAAAAAAATTTCATGATTGGAGGCATCTTCATCTGGTTATTCCCTAACACGAAAATTCTTCAGAGCACCGAAATTCGTATGTCAAATGGAAAGTGATGGAAAAGAATCTAAAATCAGGAAATTCAATTGATGATTATGCAGTTAATTTAATTAACAAGGAAAAATGATATGGCATGAAATATTGAAAATAATATTAGATGATATTATTCTGTGCCAAAAATAATTTTGCTCTTAGAGGTTCAAATGAAATTATTGGAGATCCAAATTACGGCATTTTTTTAAAATTCGATTGAATTTGCTAGCCATTATAATACTATACTTTAAAGGAACATATTGAAAAACATAAAAAAGGTTCAGTTTCTCATTTCTCACCCACTATTCAAAATGAAATAATAAACTTAGTTGAGGACAAACACTAGAAACGAAATCGTATGCAGAATTAAGAAAGCAAAGTGCTATACCATTTTATTCGATTGCACCCCTGATGTTTCAAGAAAAGAGC
>VTPC01000771.1:28463-87020 GCA_011009095.1 Ignelater luminosus | reverse complement strand
AGAAGCGGACAATTTAACACTGCAGTTATTACAGAAAATGTTAATGCGTTAAAAATCTAATAAGAGATAATCGTCGATTAACTTGTTGAGAAATCCAGAAGAATATTATCGGCACTGGATTGGCAACGGTAGAAACCATTCTACACAAACACCTATGTGTTAAGAAACTTGTGTCCCGTTGGGTGCTACATTCTCTTACTCAAGAAGAGAAAAGCGCACGAGTCGATTGGTGCCGCTACACGCTTAGGAAATTTGATAATGGCAATTTTAAGCGGGTATTTACTGGAGACAAAAGCTGGATATACCAGTTTGATCCAGAATTAAAAAGGCAACCGGGAATGTGGATCTTCAAATATGAAGAAAGACCAATAAAAGCAAGATCAAAAAGCATTGGAAAGAAAATGATGGACAGTTTTTTTGCAAAAAGTGGCCATCTAGCATCAGTGCTTCTTGACACACAAAGGACTATTTCCACTGAATGGTATGTTACCATCTGTCTACTACAAGTCTTTCAGACAATCAAAAGAAAATGACTGAGGATGGAATTGCAAAACATCTGATTTTTTGCGAGATAATTTGATTTCCACGGTCGGCCACCCTCCATATAGTCCAGACTAGGCGCCGTACAATTTCTTTTTAAGAGGTACGAGCACTGTCTGAAGAAACGTGGAAATTATGTTTAGAAAATTGGTTTTCTTGAATGAAACCATGTATAGATGCTGGTGGTGAATACTTTGAAAAAATATAATAAAAAGCTTTTTTAAAAAATGTTTGTATTTGATTCTCAAAATTCTTAGAACAACCACTTATGTACCTTTTTCCTAGGAGGTCATCTTCCAGGTCAAAAACGCAAGAAACTGAAAACTATGCAAATACACTCCTGGCATGAACATCTTTTGAGCTAGAAAGACTAATCTTCTGCTGTAAATGTACTTTAGTGGCCTATACGTGATCCTGTAAGCAAATTCTGAATCTTTCTAAAAATACCCATGAAACCTAGAGGGGATGCTCTTCCCCCTCCATCCCTCTAGTGGCGTTATTTTTGGATAATTAATGCTGAGATTTGGCATGTAGCTCTCCCAAACCTTTGTACAGTTCGCCTTCAAATTTGGTTAAAATGGCCTGAGGAACTTCGGAGATGGGAAATTTTGAAATCTTTTGTGAATTCCTTACTTCTGGTTGGTACATCTTATCGACTCAAAACATTAATCACCGTAAAGAGAAGGTAAATATACGTAAAAAACCACCTTGTATCTTAAAATTACATTTGCTAGGGTAACAGAGACAAAAGTATTTTATACTTATGGTGGGGCTATACCAAAAGTTATCGCAGGTATAGCAAAAGGAAGCGAAATGGACCGACTGGGGATTTTAATTTACATTGAGAAAGTTAATAAATTGATATCTAACATTATAAAAAACTTTTTTAGGTCTTCTTATCACAATTCCTATTTTTTCCTAAGGTTAAATACATTTCAATAATCAAACAAAAAAGATGAAAATGACAAACAACTGCAGAAAATTACAATAAAAATTATTTAATTACTTTGGATTTTTCAATTTAATATGTACAAGAAATTGTTTCTAAATTTTGAACAAAGTCAAAAACATGTCAGCAAATCAGCAGCTTACTTGATGCTGCTGTAATTACAAAATTGAAAGGCTTCTCACTAGTGTGATTTCCATTAAATTTTTTTATATAATTCAAAAACTGATCTCAATATTCTGTTGGGAAGGGTTAGCTTGGAGGATTATTTTAGTTTTAAAAGTTCTACTAGTAAATACAGTAAACTGAAGATTTGGTTATTCTAATTAAATATACAGTTTAATAAATATAACCAAAGGCTGGGGGATTCACAGAATAGTATGGAAAGTATTTCAGTGCCGTAACTAGGCAGGTGTAACAGGTGCACCCGCAAAGGGCCCACTTGGAAGGGGGGCACAAAATGCTATTCACAAGAAATTAGATTTTTCTGCCTTTCTACTGTGCGGTTTGGCGATTAGATTTTGTTCTATTTAGTCCCTAGATGTCTGCTCACCAACATGAACATTCAAACTTAGGTTAGGTTGCAGTGTGATTACAGCAACGTACTTACTACACTTGTTTTTGCATATATGTGTTTGTGAAAACAGGTAAGAATGCAAATAATACTATTAAGATTATTTGACTGCAATATTTCAAAGATAAGAACAGAAATACCAGAGAACGGAGGAAGTGCAGAAGTCGATAACACCATACAAAATATGTGCTCTACTGTTCCAGAAGAAATACTGCTAAATTACCATGATCCCCATTTCTGGCCTGCTATTATAAATAAATTAATATATTCCCTTGTCACACATGGCTCAGATCAAGGCGACAACATTATTAACTTTAACGCGTTGAAGGCAGACAATTCAGGGCGAAAATTTACAAAGGACTGGTTTTATGTTAAACAAATTAATAGAGAAACTGTTAAAAGAAAATGGATTTTAAGTTGCATTAAACAAAATGCAGTATTTTGCTTTCTGAACCCAAATCGCATAATCTTTCAGACCCACAAAAAAGATTTCATGATTGGAGGCATCTTCATCCGGTTATTCCCTAACACGAAAATTCTTCGGAGCACCAAAATTCGTATGTCAAATGGAAAGTGATGGAAAAGAATCTAAAATCAGGAAATTCAATTGATGATTATGCAGTTAATTCAATTAACAAGGAAAAATGATATGGCGTGAAATATTGAAAATAATATTAGATGATATTATTCTGTGCCGAAAATAATTTTGCTCTTCGAGGTTCAAATGAAATTATTGGAGATCCAAATTACGGCATTTTTTTAAAATTCGATTGAATTTGCTAGCCATTATAATACTATACTTTAAAGGAACATATTGAAAAACATAAAAAAGGTTCAGTTTCTCATTTCTCACCCACTATTCAAAATGAAATAATAAACTTAGTTGAGGACAAACACTAGAAACGAAATCGTATGCAGAATTAAGAAAGCAAAGTACTATACCATTTTATTCGATTGCACCCCTGATGTTTCAAGAAAAGAGCAAATGAGTCAGATGATAAGATATGTCCATGTTGACTGTAATGGAAAGGTAATTAAAGAAAGCTTCAACTTTATTCAATTACATGAAAAAATGGGAGAAGGTTCTTCAACTGAAATTTTAAATAAACTAGAAGTTGATAAATTGGATATCCAGAAATTATTACTTTTTTTGATACTGTGGGGTTATTTAATTTCTTCTCATCCTCAACAATATGCTGGGACATTTTAATGAAGTGTCTAAAATAATCACTTAAAAGTTTTTCTGATACGAAGGCCAGTGCAATAAAAGCGCTGTATTTACAATTACCTGAAGTAATGAAAGGACTAAACGGTTGCAAACAATTTTTCAAATCCAGAAGCTGTATCATCGAATGCAAAAAGTTTGATTTTGCAAATTAATTATAGATTTATCTGTATTCTTTCTAAATGGAATAAAATTCTACAATGCGTCAATCGAACAAATAAGGCATTACAACAGAAAGATTTGTCAAGAGATTGTGGAACAAAATTAATTGCTGGATTACGCAGGCTTCGAGATACAGGTTTTAAACAAAATTTCCAGGAAGTACAAAATTTGACTGAAGAAATGGGTGTAGAGAAGGGATTTCTTAATAAACAAAAGAGAAGAATTAAAGATAATGGAAATTGATAAAACACCAGATGAAGGAAGTAACTTGACACCCAAGGAATGATTTAAAATGCAAATTTAGTGTTCTCGACACTCTTAATTGTCTCAAATAGATTAGCGTTATCAAAAAATGAAAACTATCTGTGATGATTTTTGGTTTCTCTATGATTCATCTTTACAATACAAATCAGCTGCAATCTCGTTGTTAAATATAGTAAAGATTTAAAAGAGTACGAAGTCGCATGTGACATTGAAAGTTTTAAGTTTGAAGTAACGACTCTTATACAAAATATAGAAACTGCATTTCCACTTAGTATTCTACAGGTTCTTCATGATATCGGTTTAATTGAGTCTCACCCAATTATCTATGTTGCTCTTCAAATATTTCTTAACTCTTCCCGTTTCTATTGCTTCGTAGGAGAAAAATTTTAGCAAGTTGAAATTAATAAAAGATTATTTAAGATCAACTATCAGACGAGAACGATTATCCAATCTTTCTATTATTTCAATAGAATATAATATCGTTACAAATATGAATTATGATGTAATCAATGAATTTGCTGAAATAAAATTTTATTAAAAATCTATTGTAATGTATTTGTTTTATTATTTTTCCAAACCTAATTAATTAAGGGGTCTAAATGCAAATTCTTGCGCAGGGCACAGGAATGGCTAGTTACGGCACTGAAGTATTCAAACACTTTACGCATCCTACTCTTTTATATTTAAATTACATTTGGAGAGTACTTGAAAAAAATGTATCAAGCACATTAAAAATTTTTAAAGAACCTGTAATGATTTCTAATTATAGTTTAAAATATAGAATTGTGGAACATCATTGTGCTTGGCATGCAGGATGATTCATTTGCTTTTTTGGAAATTTTCTAAACTTGAAAAAATAGAGAAATGTGATATTATGGAAACCAAAGTACAACTAACCTAGCCTACATCTTAACGTTGCTCAAAAACCAATTTTATCACATATCTTCATCGAAATAAATTAAATGAATTATCCTGTATACACTTACTATTAATTTCTATTTTTTAATATTCATAAATAATAATAATAAATAAATACCAACATAAATAACAACAATGAAAAGTTTTTAATAGTAGAATTTATTTATGAAAACCAACTTATTATGATACTAAGAACACTAGAAAATAATATAATAATCAGGTAATAGGTAACTAAGTAAAAGAAAAAAAAGTATAACAGAGCAAATAAATATTTAATAGAACTTTTTCGCTATACCTCAATGAAATCTACGTAAAAAAATAAACAAAATAATATTACTCTACACACAACAATAATAGTAAACATTTTTTAATTAATTACCTTGCAGCATCCAAAAAAAGCAAGGAAGAATCTTGCAATGTAAATCTGAAAAACTCGGCAAGAAGGCCCACAATAATATACTATTTTTATATTAATCAATATACAGAAAATATAATATTTATTGCCACAGTTATATTATTATAAATTTGTTCTTATTTACAAAATATTTGCTAAATTAACTATGTTATAAAATAGTAATATTAACTATATTTAACATTGGTATAGACAGAAAGAAAATTCTTAAAAATATCATTTTATATATTTATAGTACTTATAATAATATAAAAATAAATGACTATAGACTTTTATTTTTTAATTTTTCATATAATTAATAATAATTAATTATTGTCCATATTAAAAAGGCACTTGATTTGATTCAATTTCCAATGAGTGAAATTTCTTTGAATGGAAGACTTATCAGGAGTAAAATTTTGAAAATGCTAAATGGAAAATATAAATTATAAAACTTAAGATTACATACAATTAGTAAATGTTGAGCATTAAGATTTTAATATTATTATTACAAACTTGCAGTCTTGTTAAAAATATTTGTAGAAATCGATAGCCAACATTCCATTTCTTAAATTATATCTGTGCTACAATATCATAAAATTACCAATTTATTTAGAATTTCTAGGAGTTAAGCATCAGTTTTTAAAAATCCTATAAAATTACTTTTTTTCTCTTGGCAGTGATACTTTGTTAAAAATTGCAATAATTTTTTCCATGCTCAACTCTCTAAATTTCATATTTAAAAAAATATTTTCTATATAAAATTATCTCAATCTACAAATTTCTAAACTTTTTTATATCTCTATAATTATATAATATAATAATATAAAATGCCCGTTATTTCCAACAAATATTTTATTGTACAAAAATGGACTCGAAAAGAACAAAAAAACTACTTATTATTTGGCTTTTTCCAACTTGCAAACCTACCCTGTCATACATTCCATTTAATAGAAACACAACAAACAGCACCAATAGCAATAATGCAATTTCAATTAGAGATAAACAATTCCAAAAAAATAATTTTCACATACTCGGTTTGTGATAAAACAGAACAGCAATTGTGAATTAATTTTAAATTATTTTTTGGATCTAATCTTGACAATATAAACTATAAAAAATTTTGTAATTGTTTATACTACCAAAAGGATAAGTAAGGTTATGTTTTTCACGCATCATTTAAATTAATATTTTTTTTCTTATCAAATAATAATTTGTGCCCACCTAAATCAACACAAAAAAGAGAATTTAAATTGTAACGTCAATATAAATTTTAATAACAATGTTTAAAACTATAACAACAAAACTGCAATTAACTTGATAAAATGATACACAAAAAAAGGAATAAGAAAATTTGTGATATATTCTGTATATACTAGAAGATTCATATAAATTAACAATTGAAATTGCAAAATCTTTCCATGCACATTATTAAAACACTAAAACCCAAAACATTAACCTCTATATTATTATGTACGATATATATTTGTACTAAAATCAAACATTCTTTTATGTTTCCATTCACACAAATGGTGCTGAAATGTTACGTTTCCCCTCAAACCATTTCAAAACAATAAAGGCAACAAATGTTAAGGCACTACATTAACAGGTTTGTGTATGATTTTTAAATGTGCCAACATGTTATCCTTACGTGTGAAAGCTTTACAACAAACAGGACATGCAAACATTTTCACATCGACCTTATGTGAAGTCATATAATGTCTACAAAAGTTACTTATATGCGTATAAACCCTATCACAAACTGTACAACGATACAAATTGTCTTTCTCCCGAACACAAAAATCTCTAGCTGATTTATCAGGATCATAAATCTTTTTGGTATAATTCTCAAATCTGGACGACTTTGATTCCAATGATTGTTCTTCTAGAATTATTTCATAATTAGAATCTTCATCAAAATCATAAAAATCCGTTTGCTTTTTAATACTACTACTACTATTATTCCCATTGCTATTGTTGTCAATCACAGTATCTAGAAATGTCCTTGGATCAAGCTTAATATCGAACGGTTCGTACGAGGAATCAAACTCTTGTACATCTTCATTGTCTTCGTCGTCAGACATCATAAAATCTTGTTTGGGCAGTTTGTATTCTTCTCTTAATGAACTGTTAAAGTCTATGCAACGAACATTTGATGTGGACGTATTAGTTTCTTTTTCTGTATCTGAAAATAAAACATTCTTAAAATTTTGTTTTTACATATTTATCATAAAAGCAAAGAGTGTTTCTACAAGAATTTTGTCATAGAAACTGAAAATATCAAATTTTCTTAAGAGAAACTCCAAGGTTACATTTATAATTATAAAGAATTCTTAATGGTTTCCTCATTTCATCAAGAATAAAGAGAAGAAATAGAAATTTCTAAGGTTATTTGTCACTTTTGAGTTTTTAGTTAAAAATAGGCACCAAAGTGGTGATTAACCTTAGAAATCAATTTTCTTCTTTATTCTCAAAGAAATACTTTAACAAGAACAATGAATTTAAAAGATTCTTCATTTAAATATCAAGAGATCAATTACAATTAACCTCTTTTAATAATGAATTATATCACAATTATAAATGATTACTTAATATTTCACGATAATTTTTTAATCAAAGAAAACACAAAACAAAAAGATTAACACTAATAATTGTGCATTTAAAAAAATAATGATTCTGTTAAATAAAACCTATAAAATCAACGTGAATACCCATGATAGATTCATTGGTTTTAGATAAACAATCAATTAAAACCGAACAAATTAACATGAAGATTAATTTCGATTCCATAGTAGGTTTCATTAAATGATTCCATTAAAGACGATATTGTCAGTTTCTATGCGTCTCTCCTCTTCTTTTACTTCCCACCACCAATCACCAGGGTTAATAAAATATAAAAAAAAATTAAATAAGAAGCTTTAAACAACAACATATTAATAAATGTTAAAAAAGGGAAAAGCTATAGGGAATAAGCCGCGTTGAAAAGTGGTGTTAATTAATAATAACAATATTTTGGTAACTATTGTAAATAAAATGATTATAAATACACTAAATGTTGATTAGATTTTCATACTTTTTTGTAAAAAATAAATAGTGGCTCATTCCTTAACAACTCTTCCCTTACAATAAAAATATTGAAACTCACCTCTCACATTTCTTTATATAAACAAACTGACGATCCACACTAAAAAAAACTTTTCACTATAGCTTTTCCCTTCACTAGACTAAAAACACTTTTTAAAACGCGACTGGTAAAAATTTTTTATTAAATAAATGAGTTTTTTTTTTCTTAAACCTTTGAATGGATTGAAAAAGAAATTTTAAGTTTATGTTATTATCATGTATAAGGAAATCCCACATCTTAAGGAAAAAAAATAATAAATCAATACAATGGTCATTAAAATTTACACATAAAATTCAAACAACACGTGTGAAAGTACAAATCGGTAATAAATAATATTTTTAAATGTCTACTGTAATAATAATAATATGGAAAGAATGTTTGAAACAATGGCGAATGTTTTATAAACTGATCTGCATTGTTATTAATTTAAATAAAACAAGTATTTAGTAAAATCTAAACAAAGTGGGCATCACAAAACAAGGCTAATGAACAAAAATAACTGCTCTTTTATTACGCATTCTAATTAGAAAATGTTTATTAACAAAAGTAATTAAGACATTATTGAAAATAATGATCGGGTTCCCATAAATTCTTATATGAAATGTATTTGTATTTTAATTTTCAAAACATTCAATATATTGTCTATTTTTTGTATATGTATTTATTACAAACCTACTGTAAAACAATAGAAGATTATTAATGATGAATGTATCTATCAACGCTTTAAAATCTAATTGCAGATTGGTGATGATTAAAAACATTTCTTCATTATAACTTTATTATAATGTATGAAAGCATTAGGTATTAAATTGTTGGCCACGTAAAAGCGATATTTGTTTAAAATTCATTTTTTTTAATATTAAACAGAAATTTTTAAATATTTATTTAACAAAATGCACGATTGTTTTACAAACAGTTTTTTTTTCCATATAATATTTAATTTTCTCGCAATTGACAATAATAATAATAAAATAACATCCCACTAGATGCAATAAATTTTGAAAAATTGTAAGCTACTGTAAGATAAAATACAAAAAACACCTTAAAATCAAATCAATTTACATCATGTAGGCTGAACAATACAATTAATAACTAAATTTATTAGTTGTTGGTTTTTTTGTCAAGAGATGCTGTTACAAAAAAATAAGCAATTAATGGATTTCGATAAAATACAAAAGAATCGAGTATTTTTTGATATAGTTTGCCCTGCAAATCGTATTTTAGATAATGGAATAGAAAAAGTGTAAATTATATTATTTAACATTCAATAATTTTTAAGCAACATCAATATGAAGGTTATCCTCTATTTTAAGGAGTGGTAGGAGGAGGAAGCAACTATAACGAAGGTGTACTATTATAACACCAATTCAATATTCGTGGATGACTTTTACTCTTTTAGGGAGTTTCTGTTTTGTCATTCTATTGATATTATTCACCGATATTAATTAATTTTATTATTTTCAGTATTATTTTCAAAACAATCCAATAGAAACCTTTTCTCTAAAGATTAGAGCAGCATAAAAAGAAACTTGACATAATAAATTTGCTTTAATAAATGTCTTGATTAATTAATACAGTCCTGTTAAACAAAAACCGCACGCAGGTGCTCGCTTTATTATTAATTTTTATTTGCTTTCGATATACACAACGCATACATAAAACACGTCACATTAAAAACATAAAACTAAAACAAGTCAGGCTAATTAGTAAATTAATCATTATGCATATGTTTAAAATGATTCAGTATCATTATTGTTTTCTAAATACCATACATGAATACTTTGAACGATTATTATTTTTGGAATAATTCGAACTATTACACATACACATACATACACGTTTTATAATTGTTAAAATTGCAAACATTCTCAATTTAAAAAAGTGTTATCAGGAGCATAAAAATTTCATTTCATAGATAATTTCTAAAAAATATTTTTAAGTGCATTTTAACTATCGAGAGAGCGTTAATTATCTAATAAAATTTGTTTGAAGAGGTTCTGAATAGAATTGAATTTTGAAAAATAAAATCTTTTGATACTAATTATAGCGATCTTAAAATAAATTGATTATTGTCTATTTGTAATTCTCATTTGTTAGTTAAGATACATTCTCTATGCATTGGTTAAGTAAGTTTAAATTTAATAGAACACTTTGGTGGATAAACAGCACCATCAGGGCTTCCACAAGCTGTGATGCATAAAAAAATGTGAAAAAAATGAGTAAATTTAGCAAATACGGTGAGAAATAGTAAACAAAAAGTGCCACTACTCCAGTGTTGCCAGGTGTAAAGACTCTTTCTTTGCACCCGTCTTACAAAAATGTCGCCAATAATGGTACGAAAATCCCCAACATTAAAAATTTCTGAAATAATGCTTGCGTTCACAAGCTGTAATCCTGCTGACGTGCTACCAACATTGCCAGAGCTGGCATAAATTTCCAACTCTGAAGATTTATAATATTTATTATTGTTTCGAATGATATGTTTCACTGTTGTGGCAACAGTGTAATCACCTTCATGACAATGGAGTTTTCCTCCTAGGTCCGTAAATAATAGCATCTTGTGAATAAGTTTCTCCCAACAAGTTTAATCGCAAATGCCGACTAATATTGAGAAATACGTACCTTCAACACATGTTCAAATCTACTGTCACAGCAATCAATTTTTAACAATGTCCGGATTTCAAACATAAATTGTCATAAAATAATGAAAATAGCATTGCCTACGTTAATCTAACCTTAATCTTTTCAGTATTATTTACAGACCTTGGTTTTTCTTCAATATGTGTCCAACAAAGTATGCAACAAATGGAACATTTTCAACAAAATTTAAAAATTTCGTTTCTGAATTCGTACATTCTGTTGGTCTGTTGCCATGTTCTCGTAACTATACAGCATGTTTTAAGAAACGTTAAATATTTTAGCCACTTATAGTACTCATTGCGACGATCAAAAAAGTGTTAATTAACATGGGTCCGCAACTCAACCATTTCAGAGATAAAGCACATTTTTTAATTAATGAAGACCTAAAAAGTAAGGTAATTTTAAATATCCCCAAGCAAAAAAGATTGAAATCAGGAGACCTTGTCCTATCCACTGCTTATTATTGAAAGTTTCATTTAGAAAATTCCTCACCAAAAGAGAAAAATGCGCAGGTGCCCCATCATGCATAAACCATAACTGCAGTTTATCAGCAATAGGTACATCTTCTAACAATTCTGCTAAATCATTTTGCAAAAAGTTAAGGTACGCTTCAGCATTTAACCGGTTAGGAAAAAAACTACCATATCTCTGTGTGGCTAAAATATTCGACAAAATTCTTTAAGCACTCTGTCAATGAAATCAACTTAGAATTTTCTCCTGATTACAGATACATAATCGGTATTTCGATATCTCGAATAGTTTTCGAGATAATCGAGATTGAAATTTTTTTTGTTTTTATTTTTAAATCTCGTCACGATCATGCTTGCATTTTCATTGGTTTTTTATCAATTTCTCAGAAAACTTGTTTATTTATAAAATTTTGTATTTACTCCAAAACTTCCAATAACAGAAATAAAACTTTAATTATTATCAACAATAATAAAGTAAACTCAAGAAAACATTATTTCCAGTAAAAAATGATCAGGTTGCAAATTTACTCAAAATCGTTAATAAATAAATAATAAATCCCCACTTCTTTAAGATCCTCACTAATTTCCCCACCAAGTTTAAAAATCCCCAATCTGAGGAAAAGTTTCCGTACCTGGCAACACTGCAGTACTCACAAAATATCTTCAATTTTCATTCTGCAGCTCCTAGCAGAACCCTGCATGGGCCAAAATTTCCAGGCCCAGCCAAATTGGAAAAAAAACTTGACGCGTTTTCAAAACAAACCTGGTAATTTCCTGATCGGCCCGACAGACCCGAACAGCTCGAGAGGTCCAAAGCTCGAAGAGTCGGGAAGTCCAAAAGGCCCGATAGACCTGAAGGGTCAAGAAGTTCAAAAGGTCTGATGGCCTGAGAAATTAAAACGGCCCAAAGGGCCGAGAAGTCTAAAAGGCCCAACAGGATCGATGGCTTGATAGACCTGAAGGGCCGAGAATTCCAAACGGTCTGATGGCCCGATAGGCTCGAAAAGTCCAAAAGACCCAACAGGACTGACGGCCTGATAGACCCGAAGGGCCAAGAAGTCTAAAAGGCCCAACAGGACCAACTGCCTGATAGACCTGAAGGGCCGAGAAGTCCAAAAGGTCTAATGGCTCGATAGGCCCAAAGGGCCGAGAAGTTTAAAAGCCCAACAGGACTGACGGCCCGATAGACCCAAAGGGCCAAGAACTTCAACAGGTCTGATGGCCCAAGAGATCAAAAACTTAGATAGGCTCACTAGGTATTCAATGTTTTCTTTTTTGCCTAGATACTCTATTTTGGTGGGTTACAAAAATAGCCAAAATCCGTCTTCCACCATTTTTTTGGTTTTTCAGATCTCTAGATATTCATGTATTAAACTTATTTGATTCAAAAATCAAAGTTAACTATTACAATTGATTATAAACTAATACAACTGTAAGATCAACATAGTATTAGTCAATAATACATAATATGATGTGTTAATAAATTACACCGACAAACTGATAGGGTAGATCTCTATAATGATCATAGAAAGATTGTAAGGAAATATCTTTTGTGTTTTAATTAAACTACTTTTGATTATACAGAGTGTTCTCTGTAGCTGAGACACATTAAATTAAAAGTTTTTCTTTATTTTTCTTCTGACATTACGTATCTCAGACTTGATCTTTTTCGAGTGTATTTTCTTGAACTTAATTTTCATTTAATAGATTGCGACAAAGATTTTCATAAGACAAATCACATATTTAAAAGTAGCGTTTAATTACAAATAATAAAACACTAATTTATTTGTACATTTTTAAAAACTTGCATCTCAAACTAAAATAGTTGAAATAGTAATAAAATTTTTAAAATAGCAACTTATAGTGAGTTATTTTTAAAAAGTAAGAAAAAGTGAAAAAAAATGACATTGTGGAAGCCCTGCACCACAGCCGACTTGAAAACATCACGAGGATTAATCCTGTATGCTTAAAAAATATTATGTTACATAAAACTAATGTTTATTAAAACAGATTTATTCAATTCTCAAGTAAAATGGGCCTAATAGTACAGATGAAGGTTAGGTTAGACTTTGTAATGTAACACCACACGTTAACTGATGTTCACAAACGAAAAGTCAACATAGAAACTCTTTGTTCATAAACATCAATTACTGTACGACATTAAGTTACAAAATTCAGTCTGTTGACTAATCTAATACAGTCACTTTAGGGCCGTTCCACATAATACCAAATGATGTTAATGTAAGATTGACTTTCATAGTAGCATTTACATTTAACAATTTTTACATCCAGCAAATAGTGGAATAGCCCTTTAAGTTCATGAGGTTAAGTAAAGTTAGGTTAGATGAATTTAAAAAATTTTGAAATAGATTAAGTGAAGTTAGGTTAGACTAGTGTGCCCTGATATTGTTTTATTAAATGTCATTTTTTTAGTGTGCCTAGATATTGTTTTATTAAATGTCATTTTTTTAGTATGCCTTGATATTGTTTTATTAATATGTTATTTTGGTTATTTTTAAAAATGACATTTAATAAAACAATATCAAGGCATACTAGGTTAAATGGATTTAAAAAATTTTGAAATAGGTTAAGAAAAGTTAGGTTAGATGAATTCAAAAATAATATCTGCACATGATGTCATGGTTTCAAGATTATTTAGTTTGGAATATAAAAAGAAATTAAAAGCTGCAAAATATTTGCTCAATATTTTACAATTCATTATTTTAATCAAATTTTAATTGCACAAAAACCGCTGAGGTAAAATATCACGCCCATTACAGGCCTTCCACAGATGAGAGAAGTAGAATGTTAGGTTAGATTATACAATGTTTATACTCCAAACTGAAAGATCACATGATTTTGATCACATGCTGTACATGCCTCATGAGTTTAGATTAAATAAAATTAAAAGTCTTGAAATAGGTTAAGTTTTTTTTTTTTTGCGGCATAAGATTTAATAGGTATACAACCCTAATTTTGACATGCCGAATTCGAATCTGTTTTTAATTTTTTCCATATCACATAAGGATTTTCCACAATCTTTAATTAGTTTTTGATGAATTCGTAAATTTTGAAATGATAAAATTGATAACAATTTTTCAAAAAATCACTAAAACATGTATAGCGATTTAAGCCAATTTTTGCAATTTTTCTGCCGTATTAGAAAAAGCAATGACGTCATTGACATTTTCTGTAAATGGCAACATTGCATTTTTTCCATGATGGTTTCTGATAGAGATAGAAGTTTTTTTTCTAGTTACGTTTTAAGAAAAAAAAATCAAAAAAAATTTCTCAAAAATCTTAAATTTTTTAAGTGGAACACACTGCATATGTTTTTGTGATTTGGAGAGTTGTATGTTGATGAGCAAGTGAGCAAAACGTTGAGTGTATATTATAATTCAACAATTTCGAAAGACATCAATTTATAAAAGACAAACCGCACTTCCGTTCACCAACAAGCTGTTTTCATGTGTGGAGAATACTCATGTTTTAGTTGATTTCACTTAGTTTTCTTGCAATTACTCAGTTTTTATTTTCATTACATATTGTTTTGATTAATACTTATAATAACGATGTTCCGCCTATTTGTGTGCAAAATTTGAAAATTCTGTCTACTTTACTGTTTATTTACAATCAAATACAATATGTATTTACCTACAATTTTAAGTGGTTTTCATTTTATTTCCAAGTAGACTAATAAACTTTATGAAACTTGCATTGAACAGCTGTTACTGTTGGCCTGTGGAAGTGAGGTTAGGTTGAATTAAGTTGGATAGATTTAAGAATTCTTAAAATAAGTTAATTAATATTAATTGTTTTAATTAATTTTCTCAGTTCTCAAGTGTTGAACAAATTTATAACAACATTTAGGAAAGTATAATGGCCGATTCAATCAATCGTTTTAAGTTTGCGAGGTTTTGCAACAGTTTCAGTTGCGTTGATTTAAAGAACTTGAGATACATTACGTCAATTAATTAGATTTATCCAATCTGCATGTAAAAAAAAACCTAACAGCACATACTAAAGTAACGATGATCATTTTAAGTTTGTGAGGTTAGATTTAAAAGAATTTGAGAATGAGTCTAATAAGACATATTTTAGTATTTAGGTTGCATTAAGTTTAATTTTAACAATTTTAAATATAATATTATAATGCGGAGTTAACTAACAACAATGATGAATCAATACTCGCAAATGAGTATTTATTTCTGACGAAAAGAAGACACTTAATAAACAGGAAACCATCTAAACTTTCACGGAAATTTGTTTATTTGATTATTTCATGATTCACGCCCGTTTTAAAAAACAAATTTCTATTAGAAATACATTAAATGACCTGTTAATTCCTCTAAGTGCTCAAATCTTAATTGTATCAGTTTTTAGGGCATTTTAAAATTACCACCATTTAGTCAGGGTTTAAACTTAAATTTAACAGCTATATTAATGATCTATTTAATAAATATTTAAACACATTTTTGCCATTTCAATTGTTAATGAAGATTAATTGGTGGAGAATTTCCCCATCAGGGCATATTTTGAACATTAAACAGTACAAAATAACTTCAAATGTTATGTTTTTACAAATGTAGGACTCTTCAGATTGATTTTCCTAGCTGAAAGGTTATAAAATCCTTTGTTAGTGGCCTACTACTTCTTCTAACAATTGATGCTATAATAGTATCAACATCGAAATATTCCACCTTATCAACTGAAGGATATCTTACTATAAATTATTTTCTATTATTATTATTTACTTTTGATTTATGAATGTTAATTGAAGAAATATATAAATCAAATTAGGTAATATCAGGTAGTAATTCATTGTTGGAAACAAAATATTTTCTTAGATTACATTTTTATGGGCAAAGCTTCATAAAACAGTTTGATTGAAACAAATCATGTAGTTGTCAGCAATGTTTTAATAACGAAAACCTAAAAAAAAATTATTTTAAAAAGTTAATCACCACTTTGATTTTTAACTAGAATACAAAGAGCACAGTAGTGATTAACCTTTTAAATATTTTTTTTCTGTCTTAAAACATTTCTTCTAGCTGACATCACAAAATATTACATATCAGTACTTCATTACTAATTAAGCGCTTCTAAATAACTGCATGGTTGTTGTCCGCTTAACCTCCCATATGATATTTGTATTTTATAAAGCGTTAAATTCATCAACTTTGCTTCAATTTCTAATTAGAAGCTTGTCGAAATGACAATGAAAACTTAATTTTTATACTTTATGTTTGAGAAAAGCTCTTAAAAATCGTAATCTATAAAGAAAGCATCACCTCACTATTATATAATAATTATCTAAACGATATTAGAAATAAAACATAAAAACACTTACCGGAAGACGTAAAATCATTTTCATTATTCTTTGATATAGTATTATTGAATGATTGTTCCTTAGATGTTCCAGCGACAGGTTCAGGTTTAACCTTAACATTATCTCCATCGTTATCCCTATCTTCAGGTTTCCCACTACTCGAATCGGAATTATTTCCAGTAAAACCGTCCATTCCCATTTTGACTTCTAACATCTCCGGACTTCCCTGTATAATAGCATCAGGACGATCATAATCGTCTACGCCATTATTCGAGCTACCCGATAACTTTCTGGGTCTCCCCCGTTTTCGCTTTGGTTGTAATAACGCATTTCCTAGCATATTTAATGTGCTTGCGAAACGTTTTGGTGGCTGTAACCTTTGTAAATGAGGCAGGGGGTTATTCATTTGGTTAAGTTGTTGCTGCTGCATAAGCGACGAAGTGATCGTATCACATTTCTCTTCGTTTACTTCCGTTAAACCTTTAATCCTTAAACTTTCAGCGACCCTAAGGAATGCTGTCAGACGTTCTTGGTCCACGCTCACTTCTCCTCTGTACATAAAATCTAATAAACTTCTCATATCGCTGTATGGTACATCTTTCAATATGACTATAGGATGTTTATCTGGATGATTAACAAATAGAGCTTGAAAATATGGGCTACATGCTGATAATACCATCTTATGTGCCCTCAACAATTGACCTTCGACGGCAAGAGTTACATCAACGAAACTCTCATCGTGTAATAACTGGTCGAATACTGACAATAAATTTGACTGGTGGTTGTTCCACCTTAAGCAGAAACGTTGGGAAGACATGTTTGGAGGTGCAGGGGCTCCCACCCCTGGTTTAAAATGCGAAGGATATGAATATCGATAGTTGAAATTTGACATTGGTGGCAACGGCGCTATTTTGAATTTTTTCTAGCGCCTTCGCTGAAAATTAAAGAAAAACATTATTAACCAAGAAGCAAGAAATTCATAACAAGATTATTAATACTAAAAGTTTCTCTGCTATTTTAGTATAAATCAAGACAGTTGAAGTTGAAGCCCGGGCAAGTCGGTTTGCTAGTATAAATTACATTAAAAGAGGAATGTAAAGCGCATTGGAAGAGTAGAACTAAATGGTTCGCTAATACAAACTTTGCTTTAAAAGTTGACCCTTTAAGAAGGTTGTTGCAGTGTGCATTGCCAGGAAAGGCGGAGACTGACCGTAGGCTGCTTCACTGAGAAGCACGACTCTTTAACCCAAGCTTGCTTGTCACACAACATCTCGATAGTGCAAACTATTATATTACAAGGGTGCACGAATCGATTCTAGTACGAATTAGAAAAAAAAAACAAAAGCTTGTTCTAAGAAAGTTAAAGTATTGCCAGGAAGAGCGCAATTCGACATCTGGCCACCAAAGGCGGCCCTCATAAAATAAAAGTACAAAACGTGACCCTTAACCTACAATTATGTAGCTTCCGTAAGAAGGTTAAAATCGAAAAGGATAATGCGCGAAGCGACGTGGACCGGGCCGTAAGTGTCAAACTTCACACACACACACATTCTTAGTCTCAGAAAATCATAAAGATCCATCAAGAACATTTCGAGAGTAAATTCCAATCTTAGAATTTCAATTTCTCTGGGTCAGTTCTCATTTACTATACCCCTTAGCTGATGACATAGTAGATAATCTTTCTGTTTATCTTTTACAGGATTTCTAAAAAGAATACACGCTGTATCTTTATCAATATTTCGTTTTCCCATCCTCGTCGCCACAATCGTAATATCGGAAAAAAAATAAAAATTCTTAGTTCTTACTTGAAATAATTAACGAGAAACGATAATAATTTCGATTTATAAGGTTTTTAGTATTCCCAGAAATAGCGTAAAAGAGAAAAATAAAACATAAATGTATAAACAAAATCGCCTCTTAAAATAAAAAAAATTGAATTGAATTGAATTTTGACATAATGTTGCGTGAAGTCTAACATTAGAAATTAGAATGAAAGATTGAATAAAGCATGAAATACTAACACATACTATATACCCTTGGAAAATGATAAGATATCAACATCACCACATATCCCTCGTGGAAATTATCAAAAATTACTAAACCATAGTTTTGCAAGACTAAAAAACACTTAGTTTGAACACAGTCGAAACTCGGAAGATCAATACTTTTTTCCTAAAAGGAATACACAACAGAATGATAATAAAACCATACCTTCCCCCTATGACTAACTATTATTGTTGTTAAGTACAGCAATTCTATAATAAACTGTTACATGAACCTTGATTTTAAAATAATAAATGTAAGCGAATAATATTCTAACGTAATTTTTATTTGTTTTGAAAATTCAATGTACAATGCTAACGAAGCTCAAGAAAAAAAAATATATGTGTACAGCACTCTCCAGCACGATCGCGCCCACATGGAGAATCTAATGGATAATTTTCTTTATTGAATTTAATTTGCATATACAAGAAGTTTTTAGCATTAACAAATTAAATTTCTTTTTTGGTTAGGATTTTTTTTCTACGTAAACCCTTAAATAAAAAAAAATCATACGCCCATGGTGAAAGATTTAAACCTTTATCAATTCTGACAACTGAAATTCGAAGGGAAAAATAAATTAAAAGTTTTCATTTGAACAAAGACTTTATGAATTAGCCCTAATGAAATACAAGATGACATAATAAAAAAAAAACAAATGCCTATGCGACCAGAATCACACAGGTGTCAAGAGTAGTTTGTTTCGTTCTTGCACTCTGCGTTACATCACAGTCGCCCGGTCATTTGAAGAGATGCAGGAAACGTCAGTATAAACACAACATTAACAATAACAACAAGTTTCGGTACGGCAAATTCGAATTTGCGTTGCGAATTTTTGCTAAAAAAAATTAAAACTAGCCAACCCCTCGCCGAGAATGAGCACAGCCCTCCGCCATTTTTAGAGCGAAGTTATCGCTGCATATACAACACCCCGCCTACCGTGATATCATGAAGTCGCAGTTTACGCAACCCTTTTCCCCGTTAGGCAAACTAAACATCGTCCGAAAGTACCGTTTCGCGCGAATTTCGACGTTAAAACGTGCAATAATCACATAGAAGAAGTTTTAATTATAATCCTGCGGGCGCACGATAGGGGTTTGGGTATTGATTTATAGAAATATATTGATTTTAAAGCTAGGGTAAATGGAGTCGTCGACCCTATCGACTATAAAATTTTATTTTTGTGCATGTTAACGTGCGTTTTTCGAGAGGAATTTCACACTCGCACATGGTGTTAAATTAATTGGTTAAGATGACGTGCAGTTACCTTTTTGAATTTGTGCCACTTATCCGAAAAGGGTTGAATCCTTACACAGGATAGTTTTACACCACTGCACTCTCAAGGCGCCATGTCAGCAATCTGCCGTCTCTGTCGCACTTCGGATAGATTCGGGGTTGATCGGGGGTGACCGAAACACGGGCGCCGCGCTTTAAATTTCTTGAAGGGGTCATATGATTTGGAAGAATTAATTTCTTGAAAATTAATAATTTAAAATTCACCAAACTAGGAGTTAATTGCATTCTTGTAATTATATTAACTAGAAATATTAAAGAATTATCTTGATGGAATATTTAGTATTCCTTTGTCGAACAAAGGGAGTTTTAAAATTAAATTTTTAAAATACCAGAACAGAAATTTCTATTTTGCCTAAGAGTTAATAAAAAGAAGGGTCTCAGTAATTATAAAAACACCGTAATAAATCAATCTTTTTGTGTTTAACTAGATATATTCACGTTGTTTATCATCTGTACCTGGTACAACTTTCAATTTTACAATCGTAAATTTGTTTTTCTTAATTCCTGGCAATATTTTAAACATGGAATGTTAATGTTACTTACTTTTATTTAAGTTTTCAAGACTATAAACACTTTACTGCCCTGGGGTCAATAATACCACAAATTTTCACACCACACGTGAATGAACAAATCAAGGGTTATACAATCTAATGCCAAAATTACCCATTGGGCGTGCCATTTACTTAACAATAACAACCCCCCTCTCCCCTTAAATGACTGAATTTTATGAGATTCATTACTAAACTATTTAGAAAGCTAATTAATTACCAGAAGATTACAAACATAATTTCCTATAGAGTTTCAAAGTCTTTTTTCTAAATTACTCCCTTAACCCTAAAGGTTTGTACTTTTCCCTTTTAGTGGAAAAATTACACTTGAAGAAATCTAATTTGTAAATCAACAAACTTGAACCCCAACACAAAGGCAGTCAGACAGACACATCAATTTAAAATTATTATTACCGAGGGTTCTGAGGCGTAACTTAAAACCACCCTTCGGAACATATAATTACACCGTTTAAGTATTAGCAGTCACATTAACTTACCCTCATATAATATAATCAATCCAAAACAAAAGCACATCGCATACGTCTATCTCCCCCTATATCAGTACACGATACGTGCTTTAAATATTAATGAAATTTAAATACCAAACTTCCTTCCGAATATTTAAATAGCAAATCCTTGTATCAAATTTTCGGGATATGCAAATATTTACCTTTTTTAACTCCCCAAAAGCAACGCCTATGCTTATACTGTGTACTTCAAGAACCGCGAAGTCTTTGAAAGTTTTTAGCACGTCTCGCGTTTTTCCCTTTGACGCGATTTAACCGCCGGATACAATAAAAGCCCCGTTAACCATATCTTCCTTCTCATTATTTTATCTACAATTCTTTTACATTTCTAAGAAATGGCATTTTGTTAAGTAACAATCTTATAATTGATAACCCAACCAAATTAATTTTCCTTCAATTATCTTGTTTTGGACACACTTTTTTCTTGGACATTTAAATCGATTTGTAAATTATTAGTGGGGATTTCTAAATGCATGTGTTTTGTGTGTATGTGTGCGAGTGCATGGATATATCTAATTCTTTTTTTAAGAACGACCGCGAAATCGCGTAAACATAGAACTTATGTCATGCGCTATAAAAGAGGGTGTGCGCAAATCGCTAATAAAGTTAAATATACTTACGCAATAAGTTGTCCTTGTAATCCACGAGCAAACTGCGCCCGTTTAACTCACATTTGTTGTTCCTGGAACACCCACTGATCACCACCACAAACGATCAAGTGCGCCGCGTTGCATAGCACCCCGGATTTAAGGGTGGTGAGACACGGGAATAAAAGGAGTTAATGTAAGTGGTGCGCACCCTTCGAGTAACTAAATCCAACTCGAGCCCCGCGCAGCTCGGGCTCAGAATACCACCACCACGACTGTAATGACCTTGAGCGTTGTGGATGCCCAGAGGCCCAACGATTTCGTGGGCTTGGCACCCGTTTAGGACTAATTAAGGCATATCTGGGGAACTGGAATGAGCTCTCACATTGAGGGCTCAAGCAGCGGTCCAGCGGAATCGAGCTGGGTGTGTTTTCGGGCCCCATCTCGATCGTCGAACAGAGCCGTTGCTTTGAACGGGGATCCGACACGTGCAAGTCAACGTGGGGTGGTTGACCCCCCTTAAAAAGAGGACGACTTTTTGACTCTTCGTAACACTTTTTTAAAAGAATGCTGCCCGTATGCTGGTGATGAATATATAAGGGTGGGTGGGCAAGTGGAATTGTATTTATAAAAAAAACTGTTTAAATTTTAAATATCACACTCGCTTTAAAGTACCACTACGTATTACTTCCCGCTTGCTTGGTGGATTTCGTATTTTTAGAAAGTTGGCGCAACAGGTGTAACAGTTAAAAAGATTCTTACGCGTATCTGCTGCGATCTGATTAGGATTAAGTATTTTATTCGCCAAGCACCCCGAATTTAATTTAATTCGAAAGTTCGAAACCTTGTAATAAATTGGAAAGTTGTCTTAAAAGGGAAAACTGTTTTTGTTTCTGAATATTATGCAGAATTACCCTAGACTGTTTAAACAGCTACGAAATTTAGTTAGTAATTCACCTGAGGAACGTAAATAAGTGTCGTCCAAATAATAAAATAATGAGGGGTAATTAACTAAATTGTGGAAAAATTAAACAACGAAATGACTTGCAGGTTCAAAAAGAAAAAACAAAATGGATGTGTTATTATTACGTACGAATCGTTTTTCCAAATACAAAAACGATAATACCAACGCACCCCTCTCCGTCCCTCTAATTGAATCACCTGTATTAATAATTTGTTATACAAAACATATGCTACCTCCTGTTCTTTTGTTAAACGATTCATAATAAAAACAAGTGAGTTAGTGAGCCCCCCATTGTCCGAGCGTCACTTGTTCGTGTGTGCAACAGGTAGCATTTGTGTGATTCAGAATGTTTTGACTTCGCTTTTTGCCGTCACGCTCGTATTTCTATTGCTTTTTCAAAGAGGAAATTATGAGTAGCTGTGTAGAGAGGAGCCACCGACCTGCCTTCCTCTTCTATTTTCTACTACATCAGATACTTCAGTATTTCAAGATCTTTTACTTACTGAACTTCGATTCTCACATTGTGGTTATACTACTGTGAGTTGTAAACAAATCCATAAAGAGAAAACCTGCAACAAAAGGAGAAATGGTTAGATTTTGCCTTTTACATTTGTTGTATTTGTTTAACTGATTATATTCAAAATAAGAGATAATAATATAAATAAAAGAAAACGGAATTAAAAGAAGATTTCTCTTTTCTTGTAGAGTACCTTTTCAAAATATCTCTAGGAAATAATAGGTGGGTAATACAAAGTTTTCTCATTTTCTAATTAGTTCTCAAACGAGAAACCACAGACTAAAACACTATTATTTAGATTGTAAAGTTTAATTTTCTCTATTCTAATTTACCTAAATTTAGTGTTAATCAAATTAAAAGAAAAATTGAAATCATTTTTTTCCTTTTGACTGAGAGATCTATCCTGTTTTGGAGAATGCATCCGCTGTTGTTTCTATGAAAGTATCAATATACAATCCTCTGAATCGTACGCGATATCGGTGAGCAGTTAACACATAAATACTTAGGTAACAATGGTAGTTTTGGAGAGGTTCTGCCATATTTGTTTCTCTGACATATTTCACCATCACACAGCTCCAAACTGAAAGTGTGAACGTTCTGAAATAGGATTTTTCAACAAAAAGTTTTCCTTCACAGTTTTGCTCTTGTACCTCAAGTCAAAAAAATGACTTTGCTCAGCATATCAATTCTTGAGTTTCAAAAATGAGCTCAATAATATGCATTATGGTGGTAGCGAGAACAGCAAAAGTTTTCTGTAACTATGGATGAAGATGCACTGTCTTTAGAGACCACCAGCTTACATACTCATCCAAACTTGATCAATTTCTAATTCATGGACGTCCGTCAGTAGAGAGTCGCCATTGTATTGTTCAAGGATATCGAAATGGCACCAACAAAAAGCCGAATAAGACTTTTCGGGGTCACAGGCAAAATGTTTTTTTTTTGCATTAAGAGCTTTGAAAGTCAGATTTTTTTCTTGCCAAAGGATCCTTAAGCCATAGTCACCGCCCTGAGAAGGGCCATTGGTTAATCTCTGCTGATATATCATGTCTATATATATTGTGGCTCGGTAAGGGCGCAGAGTAGTATTGGTCGTTTTGTGTTAACCAAGACGCTGCACTTAAAAAGTCAGACAGAAAGGTTCAAAAACATCAGTTCCACGCCTTCCTCGGTGGAACTTCAAAAAAGGAAGATGGGACAAGTTGAAGAGCTCTCGAACAAATACGTTACAGAAACTATTATTGATCTTAATCGTGACAAATCAGTCGACAGATTTACTAAATCAGTACTAAAAGCGGCTGCAGAAAGCATCCCAAGAGGACAGGTCAAAACGTTCAAACCTTTCTGGAACTCCTCCCTGACAGCCTTAAAATAATCGAGAAACATAGCAAGGAAAAAAACTGAACGTCCAAAGGCGTTAGCAGATTGTGCCGACGACCTTAGGAAAAAGCAAGCCTTTTTAAAGCGGGAAATAATCCAATCAAAATGCTCAGCATACAGATCATTGGTCGGCAAACTTGATTTCAGGAAAGATGGAAAAAAAGCACACAGCTTTATATACAGTCTAAATAACGATAGGAAACTCTACCAATGGGAAGCAGTTGTAGTTTACCACTCCCAAACAAATTGTAAATGCTCTCTGCAAACACTATACGGCTGTTAGCAGATTGTCTATCTTATCTAGGGACAGGAAAATACTATCAAGCAAAGAAACTCTCACATGCCTTAATAAGAGAGAGTACAATTTATTCACGAAACCTTTCCTACCAACTAAACTCGACGTGGCGATTAATTCGCTAAAAAAATGGAAAATCTGCAGAACCTGACGGAATTTTCCCAGAATTTATCAAACACCTGGTGCAACAGCTAAAAATACTCTTCTAAAGTTAGTAAATCTTACCTGGGGAAAATATATTCCCCATCAGCGGAAGAAAGTGAAGGTAACACCTCTTTTGAAAAAATGATCTCAGCAGCTATAGGCCAATCTCCCTCACTAGCGTATGTTGCAAAGTTCCAGAAAAATGGTAGAGGTACGGCTCAGAGACGTCATAAGTGACGACCAAGCAGGGTTTCGTCTACTGTTGATCAAATTTATTTATTCAGCCTGTTAAAGACGGCTTTCACCACAAGCTATCTACCCTTGCTGTCCTTATTGATTTCAAAGCAGCTTATTATAAAGTCTGGCGCTCTATGCTGATTAGCAAGCTGAAGAAGCACCATGTTTCCAGTAACATGCTAAAGTGGATCAAACATTTTCTTTCGCAATGTTTTATTCGTACCAGATTTCAGCGAGAGACATCGTCCTTTAGACAGTTGCTTCAGGGTCTTCCACAGAAAGCGGTTTTAGGCTGTCTGCTATTCAATATAAAGATCGACGACTTGAAAACTGCTATTGAAAGCATTCCAGGAGTTTTGTATTTATTGTATGCTGACAAAGTCATTCTGTGGCTACAAGTAACAATATAAAAAGTTTAGAGAAAGCTATTAATACCGCAATGGAAGCAGTCAAAAACTGGGTGGACGAGAAGTCTTCTAACTGTTCACGATGTCCACTAAAGCTCCATAGTTGAGTATCACATACAACAATGTGTATTTAAAGAGAACTAGCCTCTCAAAATATCTTGGAGTTCCCTTGAATACTAAGTTAAGACGGTCAAGTTACATTAATAGTACAGTTGAGTGGACCAGCAAAGGAAACCACCTTTTAAAAAGACTTACAGCTACCAAATGAAAGGCAACTCAGGACGTATTGGCAACTGCATACAAAACATATGTCAGACCAACCCTTAAATATGCCAGTGAAGTAAAAACTAGAAAAAGTACAAAATAATGCATTTCGAATAATTACTGGAGAAACTAAGTAAGTCAACTCCAATTGCCGCTAGGCAGGCGTAAACAGGCGTAGAACCTTTGGAAACCCGAAGAGGAAAGACTACTCTCAAATTTTGGAAAAGATCCAGAAGAGTAGAAAAGCGCTACTGGCAAAGCTACAAAGCCGCTAGCACTCCTTTAAAAATCCAATTCTTTCCTCTCATGTATGTAGACTCGCTTCGTCAAAAACACGGCATAGAATTAGGAATCCTAGAACCCCTTCATATGCACAATAGAGTTTTTGTAAAACTACCATCAGCTTCTGGGTCACAACTCGAATAAGTTAACGTCCCTTCCAGTCGAACTGCAACAATACGCACTGTCAACCATATCCAATCTCTACTCAGCAGATGATTGGCTCAACAATTATACTGACGGATCTTCAATTCCTGGATTTGGTGGTACTGGAGCAGGTTTCTACTCCAGTTATTTTGAAGATTATGTAGCAGTTGGCAAGCATTCAAGTAATTATGATGGAAAAATTGCTGTAGTCGATCAAGCAGCCCAAAGACTAAAAGCACTAACTCACGGCATAACAAAAGCAGTGCTTTTTAGTAGATTCTCAGGCTGCGATTCTTGCTTTATTCAAAAACTCCCAAAAAACTGCTTTCTACATTAATATGTGATGGATGGACAATTGCCCTACAATCGATCCCGAGCCATGTCGGTGTTCCTGGTAACGAGAGAGCACTTTAAATCAACCAAACTGTTTTGTGTCAATGGACTCATCAAAAAATCAATCAGCTAACCAAAGAATATCTACGGGAAGTCAGACGCGGGAAGCTATGGGAGTGTTTAGTTAAATCAGGACCGATGTCGCGCCATTTGTGCAGATCAGAGACCGTGGCGGAGTTTTGTACTCTAATCGGTCACAACTACCTCCAGGCGCATCTCCACCGCATTGGGCTAGCGAATTCTGATATCTGTTCACTCTGCACCTCGGGTAAAATGGACAGACAGCATCTGCAGACTTGTCCTCAACTGGTCGACATCCCCCTCCGCGCCATATCATGTCTGTACTGAACGGCTCGATATTGAATTGCTAACCAGCCACCAATGGACGTTGGATAAAGCAAAGTAATCATATCAAATTTATCAAAGGATAAAGATGAAAAAACATAGGTGTAGAAAAAATACATTAGTTGCATTTGATGAATTCAGCAATTCGTACTCAGCATAACGCTATTTCGCGCTAGGTTCTCATCAAGATGAGTTTCAATGGAGACCCGATTTGGCGTTCAGTGCAGCGCCAAAACATATGATTCTAGAATCTCATTCTATATGCCTTTAGGGGTACAAAAAATGCATGTCGTCACAATCTAGTGTGATCGACAACATGGAGAATGAAGGAAGAATTCGCTATGATTGACACCAGCTTAGTGACCTCGTTACTTCAGTGCTAGTTCACTTGTTAGACAGTGCAGTTCGTTTCTAATTGATTCTTGAAATTACTGACAACCCTTCTGTCATCAAAAAAATTAGCTGATGTTAAGTTAAAACAAACCTTAAGTTACTGGGCTATTTTCGGGTACTCTTCATGCCCACGTGACCTTTTTATTTCCCGTGCTAGTACTTTTTTTGAGAATAGCTGACAGCCCATTTCATCAGAAGTAAACGTGACATTTGATAGTAATGAGCTATCAAATTTATTTGTGACATTTATATAAAGGTTGTGTCATTCACTAAATTATAACAAATCGTGTGAAGCTAACAACTGAACAAAGCTGAATTGCTGAGTCCATTGAACGCACTTTTTGACGTTATATGGGAGAGAGAGAGAGAGAGAGAGAGGAAGAGAAAGAACCTATTTCTCAAGTAATAACTAATAACCTGTATAACCTTATATAAGATTATTGCTATTGCAAGAATTTTGTCTAAATCTTCTAACAGTTTGTCCTGTTTTGCCGTTGTCCTGGTAGTAGTCATGAAGGTAAAACTATCAGTTTGCTGCTCTTTTAAATTTGGCACTACAGGCAAACGCCTGCTGCGCGTAAGGACGGCTAGGGACACCAAGGGATTTTGTAATATTTAGGGATATGTTTACAGAACCACCGAAACGAATTTCTTATCTTTCCAGATCTCTCTTCTCGCTGAAACATAAAAGACGATTGCTTACTCTGGTTGTTTTGGAAACATGGCAAAACATACCAAATATTCATGGATTACACCAAAATTCGAATGTGTGTCAGGTACAAGCTTCTAAACTTTGATCCCTTTTTGCTTTTCTATCTTCACTTTGGCATTTAGGGAAAGGCGTGTTTTCCGGTATATCTCGGAAACAAAACGTCCCATCGAGATGGAACTTTTTTGTTGTGAATAGTATTATTTAATGACTCAACACATGAGGCGGATTCGAACGATCCTCGAAGATATTTCTGAAAATCAAAGACCATCTTTGAACCATTGTAGTTGCTCTGATATCGCGGTTGTTTTGCAAAATTTCTTTTTTATCAGATACCTTAAAGTATCAACTACAAAAAACTAACCCTAACTGTATTCCGAAAATGGCCAGCTTAATTGTTCAGTTTCTAGAAAATAATTGAAGATAACATGGAAAGGTGGAGCACTGACAGCACGAATCCGAAGAGAAAACCGCAAAACTCGATCGGCAAGTGTTCTGTATTCATTGGTTACTGACCGATCTTTGATACTGAATTGTTTATTGGTGATTAATGCGAGTCTCATATCGGGGCATTTGTTTTTTGAGCAAGAGGCCACGTTTTGTCCACTGCATCGTAATGCACATTGAGATCATTTTTTAAACCCAAAGATTAAGTATTTCGAATTGATATGTTCAGCAGAGTTACTCCTTTTGACTTGAGCTACAACTTCGCCACAGTCAGCAAACGAAAGTGATGATGGATGAAACATCTCGAAACAATGTGAAGAGATTATGTTACTAACATTACAAACTTTAAATCAGAGAAAATTCTTATTTGACCAGTTTCATTGAGAAATCTCATTCAGAAATTTTGCAGTAAATTATTGATGAAGTTTGTGGTTTTGCTTTCTAGTAGTATTTTGCTTTCCCGGTTCCATTAATTGCCTAATGGTTGTACCTTCCTTCGTAGTACTGCTTTACTACTCTACCTCTTCTGCTCGCTTTTTTGTATGTCTTATCAGCTGAGGTCCACCACTGTTGTTGAAATGTTTAGGTATGAATTCTCAGAAATCTCGGCTTTTCTTGTTTGAGGCACACTAAATGTTTGCCTTTTGCTATCATGCAGTCCTAGTCTAATTAAATTTAAGATTTTTTGTTCATTGTTTTGGTTATTACATATTTATCTTGCTGGTTAGGTATTGTGGGTTTTTGGTCCCAATTGCGTAGGTTGTAATAATTGGTATCTGGCATTGTATGAACTGTTTCCCGATCCATTTATCTTATTTGTAATGGTTAGACTATTGAGATCCAATAGTCCTTCTAGTTCATTAAATCTTTAAATGCATCGCCTACATTTTGGCTTCGATTGTTTCTGAATGACATTTAGTCTTTTCAGGGCAAGCTTTAGCTTGATTTGGGATGGTGCGTTTTCTCTTTTTGTAAATCACTTCACTTTTGAGCGTCAGCAGGGAAATTTTCTTTTCGTACGCCTTCATGAAGATGAAATCTCCTCTTTCATTGGATAAAATACACCTTTAAACACTTTCAGGAGCTCAACGATTTCAAGCTTTTCCTCGACGTTCCTATATTGATTTTTCGCATTTGTCACCACCTTTCGTCTTTTGTAGGTTTTCTATTGTTCTATCATTGCTTTCTAGCATGTGTACCTCTCTAGGATTATATGATCAATGGTTGCGATAGCACCAAGGTGAATCTGAGATGGAACTTTTTTAGTAATTGATTATTTTGTTTTTGATTTTTCCCGTATGGAGCACAATACACTCATTAAAGTCCAAAGGAAGTAACCAGACATCGCACTATCGTGAGAGAATCGTTTTGAAGCTGATCGTGACCATTGCTTGTATCCAAATATATCTTAACGTCGTGCATGGAAAATAAACATTAGATTGGAGCGAAGAAATAGTAAATAGTTATTTGAATAAGATCGTAAAAACTAAAATTATAAATACGAACCTCAACACGACAACTACTCAAAAAAGATAAGAAACTGTCTTTAACTTTTACCATGAAAGATTAAGAAATCTAAGCTTTCTAATGAGTCTGTTATGGGAGACATGGTCAAAGGCTCGGGAAAAGAGACTACGATTTTTTTTATAAATACTAATTGTAAGTAACTATGCTGATCGATCTATAATTTTCAACGTCGAGTTTTTTTCCTACTGCTGCGTGTCAGATAAAGTGAGTTGCAAAAAAGTCGACATAATGATTTACAAATTGTGACAACAGAAATAAACAATAGTTTCTGAAAACATAAAATCAATCTACTCAGAAACAGGCAATGTGCCAGTTTTAATCTTTTACAGTTGATGGAGGAGAATAGAAGGCGTAAAAAGAATGCGTTCAATGGATTTTGGATGGACCTTTGAGCTCGATTTGTCGAATCAGCCAAGATAAATTTTTTGTAAGAACATTTACAATTTCTAAATCGTTTTTCCGATTTTTTCAAATTTTATGAGCCACAAGACTCGATAGCCAAATTCCTTCTAATCCTTTGGCATGTAGCTGCAACAGTTCTTTTTCTAAGATTACCTAAAGAATGCAATTTACAAAGTAGCATTCAAATGCAAAAGAATAGCTAAATTCATGTTCTATTAAATGTTTTGGGTCAAAACGTATATCTTCAGTCAGTTAAATAGACTCTTCTTCCATCTCCAGTTTTCTAAATCTTACAACATTTATCCAGTTATTAACGCCGTGAGAAAGGAAGAAGGGTCCCCTCTGCAACCTGATTGAAACAACTAAGTGTTCTCCTCTTGGGAAGTAGTGACTACAAACGTCTATCATGAAGCAGAGGGAAGGCGTAAGAGAGCAGCCCTCCTAACAAGCTTGGTTGCTATGGGCCAACTCCTCATACGCCCAAAGCATCAACTAATTAAAAGAAGACAAAGGGAAAACCTGAACTAACCAAAGAGACAACGAACTGCCGCAGAAACAGAACTTTCAAGTATGCAACGTGGAATGTTAGGAGTATTAACGGAAAGGAGGTAGAGTTCATGGAAGAAATGGAGAACGTTTGAGTGCAAATCTTAGGTATTACGAAGACCAAAAAGAAAGGCCAAGGCTGCAAAAGAATACACAACGATGCAATCCTTACATGTACTCTGGGATGGCAAGGAGAGAAAGAGCTCGGGCTGGTGTTGCTTGTCTCATTCATAAAGACCAAGCAGATCTTGTGAGAGATTGGTCGTTTAGAAACGAAAAGATTCTAACTGTCACAATTGAAGAAAGACCAAACACGAAATTAACTTTCATTGTACTATACGGTCCTGATGAGGACGCAACAGTAGAGGTGAAGGATGCTTTCTATGAACAGTTTCAAAGAGTCTATGAAAGCATTCACAGCGAAGTTATTGTTATGGGTGATTTAAATAGAAGGATAGGATGTGACCCTACAGATTATGGCAGATTGTTTAGTAGACACGGAGAACCATACAGAAACAACAACGGGAAACGATTGCTTCAATTCTGTCTGGCGAATGACCTACTCATTCTGAACTCAATATTTCCCCATAAGATGATACACACGTACACTCGTATGAAACCTGCTAGGAACGAAAAATCAATCATCAACTGTTATAATAGTGCACCGTAGTTCATTCAACCTCATCAGGGACACTCGAGTAATGAGAGGAGCATAAATAGGCAGTGATCATAATCTTGTCGTTGTTACTAAAACTAAGGCTTAAAGTGACACTGATACTGGTAAAATAAGAAAGAACAAGACTCGCTTAAAGATGGAGAAGATCTATTCATATAAGCTAAAGACGCAGGAGGTCACACTGCTCTTCAGGAAGAAGCTAGTAAAAAAGGCTATGGAGTTGGCAGATTGGAAGGAAGAAGTAGATCTGGAAAAGGCAAGGCAAAATTTCAAAACTAGCATCCTAACAGCGGCATTAGATGTGTGCGGAAGCGTTCCTATAGGTGGAAGGAGGAAGAAGGTGACACGTTGGTGGAGAAATAAAATTAAAGAGGAAGTAAGAAAGAAAAGAAGTTGTGGAAAGCTTATCTGCTAAACAAAATGCTACAATGCTTACAAGGAACAAAATCTGAAAGTCAAGCAGGTAGTAAGAGTCTCAAATTGACTTGGAAGGAATGTGGCAACTTTCTAGAACAGAGTACTCGAAAAAATCAGAAACGTTTTACAAAGTGATGATGAACATGCATAACGAGACAAATAGAGACTGTCCTCTAAAATTCATAAAGAGTTGGAGTCATACTTACAAAGCCAGATGAGATCGTGAAAAGATGGAATGAACACTTTCAGAAGCTCCTGAATAATGGTACTGTGCCATGGGAAGACAGTGATGATGATGATGATGATGATGATGATGATGATGAGGAAGAAGTCAGAAAGTCAAAGACAGTGATCAGTAATCATCCAGACGCATCCCCGAACCCTGTTGTGGTACATGCAGCTTTAGCTAAGGTTAAATTAGGTAAAGATGATATAACTTCGAAGATGCTGAGGTATATGAGACCAGTTGTAACAGAAATGTTTCACAAAGTGTTTACACTCGCTTTAGATCCACAATCCGGAAGACCAGCAACTTTCAGTTAGTGCATCTTCATTTAAGAAGGGAGATAACCGTGCATGCAGTAACCATCGAGGCATCTCACTACTCAGTGTACCCGGAAAGGTCTACAAAGAAGAAATTAAGAACTCAAATGGAGGCAAAACTGGAGGAAGCTCATTGCGGTTATTGACCTAACCGAGGGACTCAGGACGCCATATTTGTGATTCGGCAAGCCACGGAGAAAACTATAGAGTATAATAAAGAACTTCACTTGTGCTTTATTGATATCGTGAAGGCGTTTGACTGGTACCTTGGGGATCCATATGGAAAGCCCTTAGAAGTTACCGTGTCTCAAACGAACTGACCAAGAGACCTGCAAAAACAAAGTAGGGTTCAATCATTGTACCCCAAAGCAATTCAGTACTTACTCGAGAGTAAGACAAGAAGACATCCTGAGCCCCTTGTTGTTTATCTCAGTGATGGAGTTGAGAAATGATGTTTAAGTTTCTCGGTGTATCTGAGGCATAACCGGAATATTTAATCTGAAGTTGCCAAAAGCTACACTTTTCGATCTAATTCAAATTCAGTCGTATTAAAATACTTAACTAAAGACCCATTTCAATATTTCTAATTATAAGTGAGTTCTAAAATCTTTAGTAATTACAGCTATGTTATCAATACAAATTTGTCAAGTGGTCGGGACACTTATAGACTCAAAAGGCAAGATCGAAGCAAATTTCTTCCCAGAATAATACATATTGTGAAATCTTTGGAGGATTTAGACTGATTTGACACTAATGAATTTAAGATAATAAGGACCTTGCAGTTGTTAGTTTCTAAAATCGATCAGAATCTGTAACTACCATTTTTCTTAGGAAATATACAAACTGGAATGACCGCAAGTTCAGCGAGTCAGGTGCTAGTATTCTTTCATTTCATTCAATTGCTTCATCAATCATCTTTTGCTTATAAAGAAAACAGGTAATAGTTTCTGAATAAAGCATTTGGCCATAAGTCAAAGATTTACTGTCAGGTGAATTTCAAATAAAATTTCCCAACATTTAAATATCTAAACGCGCCTGTAATTTGTAGAAAGAAGTTTATAAATGAGTTTTTGTAATTTTGCACTGCAAATTAATTTTGAGACTAATCTTAATTATATGTATATATAATTAATGATGTAATAATAATAATAACTAATTAATTAATCGATTTCTAATAAATACAAACATTATATTTTAAACAAACTTAAATTGGAAAAAATAATTGATTTTTGCAAATTTCGAAGGTACCTAAACTAAAATGTAGAACTAGAAGACAATCTTATCTATCTGATTTCCTTTTCTAATAGAGATTGTGAACTCTTCTCTGTTGAATTCCCCCAGTCGGACTTTTCTAGTCATAATAGAATAAGATGATAATAACAGCAATCAACAATATCAGATGGTTTAGGAGTAAGGCACACTCAATAAATATAAAACTTCCCGATATAAATTCAAAGCATACAGTTCTTCCAAACAAGAGTATGTTAAAGCAACTGATAATAATTTCTAATTCACACAAAGGAAGGCAGTAAAAAGCAAATAAATGCAGTTGGAGTGTAAACGAAAAGTCAATCGAGCAGGAACAGGAAATCAAAATGATAATACTGTTTGAATTGCATTATTATATTGCAAGGTGCTAGAATGGTGCGTGGTTCTTTTATAATAATGCGATAAAGCAAACAAAAATGAATGAATTAATTATAACTGCGAAACCTTAGCGTAGATCTCAATCTTTATTAATGAAAGAGTTCCTGTTTACTTCGAAATTAAAAATAAAACGTTTGTAATGTGATCTGATTAATGTCTCGTTTATTCAATTCAACAGCTTATAATACAGGACAATTATCTAAGTAGATAAAAGTCAAATAGAATAAAGGCTTAAGATCCTAAACTTGGCACCTAACACGGAGATTTTCAACTCTCAAACAAGATTTCCGAAATTGCTAATTACGTACAAAGTAATACAAGGCTTGGTAGAAAAATTTCTGCAAATGGTTAAGAAAAACGTAGATACAATGGAATTTAGGAAGTGGCCTTATTGTTTTTCAAAATATCTGCCCTAAGTATCAATACACTTTTGCATACCCTCAAACCAATTTTTGAACTATTTTTGCTAATTTGAAGCAGGTACCTCAAAAACAGTTGCCTAGATGCCTCAACGGCTGCATCAGGCGAAGAATAACGCTCACCACGCATCTTGTTTTTAATTGTCGGGAACAGAAAGAAGTCATTTGGTGCTAGATCAGGCGGATATGGACAATGCGACATTAATCTCACTTTTTCACTGGCTAAAAAGTTGACAGTTTGTGAAGCTGTGTGGATTGTTTGGATTGTTTTTCTTAATTTCACCGACGACTTCCGGAAAACAAATTATTGGTGTACCAATCAGCGTTCACAGTTGCTCGATCCTCTAAAGCATGGTTGCCATATGTCCAGAAATACGGAATAAACAAGCGATCATTTGCTTTGCAACACTGCATGAACGAACAACTTTTGTGAGTTTCGACTCACCTCGAAATATCCAAGCAGTGGATTGTTGTTTAGTTCCCGGCTCGCGTGAGTAAATCCAACTTTTGTCACCAGTAACAATGTAGTACACTAAATTTGAATGAACTCGGCTGAATTTTTTCAACATTTCTTTGCAGCAATTCACACGATTCTTCTTTTGAGCTTTACTCAAATTATGTGGAATCCAGCGACTTCAAAGCTTCCGTACGTTTAAATGATCGTGTGAAATCATGTGTATTGGTTTCATGTCAATGCCCAAGGTGACCCCTATATCGCAGTATGTCACATGCCGATTTCGCTCGCTCGATCATTTCACGCACAGCATTAACGTTAGTGGCAACAACAGACGTGGATGGACGACCTTCACGAAATTCATCACTGAGAAAAAAACGTCCACACTGGAACTCAGCAAACCAATTATGAACAGTTCTATTCGATTGATCTTCTTGATCAAAAGCCGCATTAAGCCGTTTAATCGCATTGTTTGAGTGTTCAGTTGCTTGGAAAATCGTAAAAAATCATTCCTCAAAAATGTTCAACGACAGTTCCATTTTCTTCAAAAAATTACTTTTTTCAAAGCACAGTGTAAAGAGAACTGGTTAGCTTGGGTACGAACTGTCGACTAAATTATAGGTTAGAAGAGACAGATTTCTCAAATTTGACAATGGTACAACGCTGACACCACTGGAAGTGCCCAATTGCAAAAATCTTCCCAGCAAGCCTCGTATACAGTTAAAGTTTTACTTATTTCATAGTAACAGTTCGATACAGCTACCCCTAGGATTATACTTGTACAGAAAGAATCTAACTTTACCAATGCATGTATATCCATTCAGCCAAACACTTAAAAAATTTTTAAAAAAAAACTTCGAAAATCGACGCTCTTAACAGTTCACTAGCAAAACCACAGCCGTGACACTACAATATCGCGGCTACGTTCCTGCTACTCTCCGACAGCGTACCAACCGACAGCACCAGAACCAATTTCCCTAAATTACCTGGGGAACATTAAGCCCGCGCAAGCATGGGTGAATTCATTAAAAATAAACTTTTAACTACTACTAACCTAGCAACACCCTCGCTACGCTCCCGCGCAAGATTGAGGTGAAATTCATTAAAGAAATTAACGTTTAACTCCTTTTAACCTAACCACACTCTCACTATGGTTTCATCAAGATTGGATTAAGTTTCTTTACCTCCGGCCACCTAAGAGTTCTGTGAGTAATTCTCTACCTGCTGATGCTAGAAACTTGCTCTCAAAACAGCGTCTTTTATAGGTAAAGTAAACGAAGATTTTTTACTTTCCGGAATATTACGATCATCCTAATACAAACCACGCAATGTTCTTGGTATTTGACTTTGTTTTTAGATCGAACATGAAAAGATTAGTTCGTGATCAACCATTCGATCCATCCAGCCAGCACTATGGAGTGACGTAGCGGCATATATACTATCATGTCTGTGCAAAGATCGCCAGTGGCTTCCTCAAGAAAAGAAAATGTTTTTTAAAAATTTAATTCCACAATTTGTAACTTTTAATTTCTAGTTACTACCTATGTTGATAAAATTACGATCATGTTCAAAGCACTTCTCTTCTGTTGAGATGTACCTATCCCGGAATTACTCTATGGTTATGCCAACAATAGAGACGAAAAGTAATCTAATGCGTTTTAGAATTTACATACCACCATAACTTCCTGCTTCTTGGTAATTAAATAAAAAAAATTGAGAACGTAACGTAAGAAAGATGAAGAACGGGAAATTGTACTTTAACTGAGCACAAACACCTGAAAATTCATTATCCTGTCATTGTAAACTCAAGATTTCCAGTTCAAAAAAAGATGAAAATAGAAGAAGGCAATACAATACAAAAAGTTCGCTATATTTAAAGTTAAACTGACTTTAGGTACTTGAAGATAACAATTTAAAAGTCCAAAAAAATACAAAATAAAAACGAATTACAAAATAATGAAAAAAGAACTAAAAGTGGGCAACACAACTAAAAATAGATCATTTACTAAGTGAAATGCAAGAAAAGAAGAAGAATGCAGATCGGCTAAGGGAAGGTAACTCCTACAGAAAAATCCCAAGACTAACGATATATATACTGTTACGTTTTGACAAAAACGTGTTTTTATTTCTAATATTTATTTTTACTTAGTTTATTACAATTTATTTCCAGAATTTATTTACACTAAATTATTTAATTATGTTAATTATGCCCTTGGCCCGATCCACGCAACCGTATATTCGTTCTCGCGTTAGTTCTCGATGGGGCTAGAAGATTCTCGCCATTTTCCTGCACAATCGACGGTGGGAAGCTCTGGATAGTTCGAGACTTCATCGGCACATTCGACCAGCTTGTTCGCGACTGTTCGGGACATTTTCTAGTATATTCGAGGGGTGGCGCGTTACAATATATCAGAACGAATTATTACAGCAACCGTGTCCTTGTTTGGATTTGAAACTGTAGTCATCGGAGTTTATGCCCCAACAGATGACTCACTTCAACAAGTCAAAGATAACTTTTACTGGGACTTACAAGTATTATCTACAATGAAAGCACACCAGGAGATTTTAATAGCAGGAGATCTCAATGCTGGGTCAATTCATTTCAAACGATCCAGGAAAACAAATTTTGGTTGCTCGGCCATTTAAAAAAAATTAAGCCTTAAAGTTAGACCAAATCTGAAAATTGCGACTGTTTGCAACTGCATAAAAAATAAAGGAAGCAAGATTCGAGCTTGTTTCTTTTTCAGCATGAAATGTTTTGTGATATGTACCAGCACAAAACAAGTTAACTTTGATATTGCAACCCTTCCATAAAAAAGCATCCCTTCAAAAGTGCGTTTCTTTAAATTGCGTCACCAAATTTTAAGAGCAATTTTCATATATTAAATGACAATTTAGGACTTTAATGAAAGGAACAAGAAAGATAGAGCAAGGCTTGAAGACAACAATACAACAATTTTGAATGTCTATGGCTAACCAGTCCGTAGGAAATTGATTTTCCGTAAATGTCTGCAAACGCAAAAACCAGCGTGCACCGTGGAGTACAAATGGCCGTCATTTCTAAACGGTTAAGTATAAAAATAAAATAATATGTGTTTTCGGCTACTCACGCTTGAGGCAAATAACAGTAACAATATTAATTTTTTTTAAATGGTCGAGCAACCTGGTTTGGACCACTTGGAATGGATTGACCCTGCTAGAGTGAGGTGAAGAATAAAATGATAATGTTGTTGGACCACATGGAGAAAACGTAATCAATGCCTCCGGAGAAATTTTAATATAACTGTACAAACAGTACAATTCCGCCCAAATAATGGCCGAAATAAGCAAATCTTAAGAGAAATGGCAAAGTACAAGATTAAAATACTCGGGCGTAGCGAAACTAGGTGGAATGAAATAGGAAATGGAAACCAAATACTCTACTCAGGATATGAAGACGAGACTACAAAAAAAGAAAGGGAAGTAGCCATTATGATAGATGATAAGTCAATTAAAAAAAGCTTACTAGAATAGGAAGGAAAAACAGAAAAGATAATATGGGCATGGTTTAAAGGGAAATACAAAAATATAACTATTATAAACGTCTATAACCTTACAAATGATAAAGACGATCAAAATAAAGATACTTTTTATGAGGAACTCTAAGCAATTAATGGGCGATCTAAATGCAAAAGTGGGCAAAGACAATGAAAGCAAGAAAAACGTCATGGGGAAACACGGAATAAGGAAAATTAACGAAAATGGCCGTAGACTAGTTAGACTTCTACTTGACAAACAATTTAGTTATTGTGGGTACCTTATTCAAACACAACAACAATCACAAAGCAACTTGGATATCACCTGGAGGTATTTATAGAAACCAAATTGACCATATAATGATTGAAAAACCATGTAGGAACTGCTTACAAGATACAAGAGTGATGAGGGGTGCAGATGTAGGAACAGACCATCAACTTCTTAGAGCCAAAATAAAAATAAGCTTGAAGAGCAACAACATCCTACCGGTACACACGAAATTTAATGTTGCAACATGAAAAGAAAATGATGAAGTACTGGGGGAGTATAAGAACATGCAGAAGAATATCGAAGAAATTAATCCACTTAGAAACCTTTCAGTGGAGAACATTTAGCAACATTGCAAAAACACAGTAAAGAAAAGCGCATAGGAAACAATTGGATACAAAGTCGGAAAACAAACGCTACATTGAATGCAATCGAAGAGAGAAAAATAAAAAGGAAATGGTTAAATGCAGAAGACGAAACAAGAACAAACCAAATACATAGGGAATATTGGAATAAAAACAGGGAAGTAAAAAAATAGGGCAAGAAAAGATAAGAGAAACTACCTTGAAAACCTGCTAGAAGAAGCAGAGAAAGTAACCCAAAGAAGAGATATAAAATACCTATACGAAATAACAAAAAAATTACGGGGAAAAGAACCAAGCCAATTAATAGAATACAAGGAGCAAACGGAGAAATACTCAAAAGCAAAGGCGACAGCATAAAAAGATGGACAGAATACTTGGCTGAAATGTACAAGAAGAAAGAAACAAGAGACAATGATGAACTAGAGAGAAGCGAGCCGCTAAACAGACACAAAGATGAAATTACAATGAAGGAAATCCAGGAAGCACTTGACGGTATGAAGAATGGTAAAATCGCAGGCGTGGATGATATTCCCATAGAATATAGACCAGAACTAAAGGAAAAACAGGCAAGCTTCCTAGCATGGCGCTCATCCGTAGATCAAACATGCACATTCAGTATGTATGATACTCGAGCAAACCAAAAAAATGGGGGAAAACATCTGCATCAACTTTATAGATTTCGAGAAGGCATTTGACTCACTAACGAGGAAGAACATGTGGAAAATTCTAAAATAAATAAAAATTATAAAAATTATGTTTGAAAACTTTCCAGCAAAAGTAGAACATGCAGGAAAACTGTCCGAAAAAATTATGATTAACACAGGAATTAAACAAGGGTGCATCTTATCACAAATTCTATTCCTAATCATCATAGACTGGGTGATGGAGGATACAAGAAATAATATATTCGGAATAAATTGGGGTACATTTAACAAACTTGAAGAACTTTAGTTTGCGGACGGCATATGCCTAATAACTAGAAAGAAAAACCAGATGCAAAAAAAAGCAATGAGACTCAAAGAAGTAGTAGAGCAAGTTCGTCTTGAAATAAATAAGGAGACAAAGATCTTAAAAGACGGAGAAGAGGATGGAAAAAGTACAAGCATAAAGCATAAAAATATTGAAGAGGTTGAAGAATTGTGTTACTTAGGAAGAGACATATGAAAGAGAGTAGAGCAAGCCCAAAAGTCGTTTAATATGCTGAGCAAATTATGGAACAAAATTACGTTACTCCAAACTAACGTTAAGAGCGTATTACTGTACAGTGCAGAAACAGGGACATTAAATAAACAAAGTCTACGAATGTTACAAAAATTCATTAATAAATGTCTAAGAAAAATCCACCAAATATTCTGGCCCGATAAAATAACACACTTCAGGTTATGCGGGATATCACACTAAGAAAGAATAGTGATAACAATTGGACACAGAAAATGGGAGTGGATTGGGCATACATTAAGAAAACCACACAACAACTTAACTAGACAGGCACGAGATTTCAACGTAGGTGGGAAACGGAAGAAGGGTGGACCACACGATACCTGGAAAAGAAACCTTTCCAGGGAAATACAGCAACTAAACATGTCATGGGGAGAGATAAAACATACAGCTCAAAATCGACAAAAGTGGAAGAAATTAGCCAGAAATATACGGAGAACGGAGTCCAACCAAGATGAGTAGAGGTTGCCGCTCTACCATCTACCACGGGCAAATGAAACACCTCCCGGGGTATCACTTATTATATTATAGAAACTGTTATTTTTGGAATTTTAAAACACTGGTAGATTGGATCTGTGATCGTAGACACGCAAGTGCGTTTGTGTGAAGCTTGAATACGGGACCCTTCAAAAAATCCCGCCCCGAGCCTCATTTGGTGTAGGTACGCCACTGTTTCTGAGATACCCGTTTTGCTTGAATCTGGATCACCTTGTACAAAATAAGGCCTTAACATAATATTAATAACATAACTGCGTTCTTTATTAAAATTGTATTGTTAAGTATTTAAGTATCTCTAATTATTTTGTTACTTAACTTCAACTTTTTTATTCTGTTGATAATAATAATAGTAATTTCTGTATCAAGCATGAATTCATTACGTCACAGAAGGGAAAAGTAAAAATTATAGTTTTTGTAAGATTTTTCATTTTATAATCAGTAGCTTTAAGTCGTGCAAATAATTTTCATTTTAATAATACTCTTTATGCAATCATAACATTTATTGTTCTCAAACATATCTCTACTGTATGTGCTTTATGATCTCTCCGTCAATTAGTCTTGCTTATTTTAAATCTCTTAAAATGATAATTCTGAAACTAGGTAGACTCATATCTAAATTGCCCATTCTTTCCAACGTTTACCTATTTTTCTCGTTATCTTGCCGTAATAGGGCTATGCACGTGTAACTATGAAAGCTAAGTGTACAAACTAAAATCTCATATAGTCGGGCCCACCATGCATAAAGCGGAGCAGGGGCGATGACCGGCATCGTCATTATAAATGGGGGTTATTACACACTCTTACATAACGTTACAATGTTGCGTTCTCACTCCTACCCTCAATAACGACCAACGAGCAAAGAGAAGAAAGAACCACCAGCAATGGAAGATGCACTTTACATACAAAGTTACGCAGCCAACTATGACAGCGGGTAGATCTTTTCTATGAGAATCTTTTTATTTAGATTTTTTTTATATTTAATTTTTTATATTTCAATGACTCTGGAAGATATAAATCTTTGTTGGGTGTATAAATGACAATAGAAAGTGTTCCTATTTATAAACAAGGGGTGATTTTGGTTAATTTGAGAAAAGTTTTTTTACGGTCAGAACGGAAGAAACGTGTTTTCTAGTAGGACAAGCAGAACTAATAAATGAATTTCAGAATTTACATTTTAAATTAATTGTGAAGGGAAATGGGAAAAAAATTGTAGAAACATTTCATTTAGCAGATATAATTTATTACTTAATATGCAGCTGTTCACGCATCAAGTTGGAAATTGCAATTGAAAATATTTTTTTGTTCAGAGAAGCAATTATGATATCCCCTGACTAACCCAAAAGTTTTAAAGAAACAAAATAAAATCACTCTTTAATAATAAGAGAAATTGTATTTTTGAACACCTTGACTGTTTAAATGTTAACTATCTTCTGAAGTGGGTTCAGATATATCTAAAGTTGACATTAGAGATATCGTCAGGGATGATAAGGTTGTTGTAAAGTTGTTCATTTAAAAATCAGATTTGAATGATTGTGAAGATGTCATGATAGAACATCAGTTCCTTTTAAGGTAAGCTTATTAATTACATACACGTAATAAAGGCAGATCAATACGTACATAATTAATAACTTTTATGGAATTTACACTATAGATGCTTATGATTATGAAGAACCATCTCGGATTTCCAAAAAAAAAAATAAAATTCTAAACTGGAAGTTTGAAGTACTTTCATGTTGTTAATTTTAATAAACTAGGACGAGCAAACCAATTTCTAAGTTCACGCTTTAAAAAAGCAATGAAAATACCACATACAAGAAGTTATCATGGCTTCATGCCTTTAAATCGTTACACTCTACTAGTAAGCCGAACTTCCTATTCGGAGTATTCAACAATTTAGAATATAAAAAAGTGAAACATCTCTGAAAATTCAGAATACTAAGTTGGAATAATTGCCATTTCGTGTTACCTTATGAAACACATTGACCGTGATCTCATGAAAAAGATATACATGTGCACTTCAACGCAAAATTAAGAGACCAACACAAAAAATAGATTTATTTTGGATATTATAAGTAGTAACTAATAACACTACAATACTTAGCGTAAGCAAAGGTAGGAATGTCTTTGAACATTTTCCATCATTAGTCAAAGAAAACTCTATTTACACGAGAAAAAAGAAATAAATGTACACAGCACAAAATACTATAAAACTAGATCAACTCGAAAACTATTTGCGAATGCATACTCTAAGTCGCTTATTATCTTCTGTGGCAGCTGAGACTATGCTTGCTGAATGGCTTGTGTTAATTCTTTCAGTGTGACTGGACCAGTTACTAGTTGAGGTCAGGACTGGCCACACCAAAGTTTCAATATCGGCATCGATTAGGTGTTGATTTACAATAGTGGCAAATGGTTATACATGTGGAACCATAATCTTGTCTCTATACCTCGCGACAGTTAGAGTTCCCCTATAAATTGCAACTAGCCCTATTCGTCCTTCCACATTCCGCCCCATATCATTTGAAACGTTCTCCAATACGTCGCCACACTCTGTTACTTCGATCGTCGTCGGTAAGACAAAACCTAGACTCGTCGCTGAACAGCATGTTTGGCTATTGTACATCTTCTTCTTCCTCCTCTGGCGCTACAGCCCTTTGTGAGTTTTAGCCTCCTCTACAGTTTTACATCAAGTACCTCTGCTTACGGCAGCCCTCTTCCAGTTTCTGATTCCTATAATCGCCAGATCTTCCTCAACACTTGTTAACCATCTCTTGCTGGATCTTCCTCCAGGTCTTGTTTTAGTGTGATGGCTTTTGTGTTACCCTGGTCAATCATTCTATGTAGATGACCTTATTCTTTGAGATTTGATAAATCTAACAATGTCAGCTCTCCAAATCATTTGGTCAAGTTCATGGTTCATTAGTATTCTGTATGTTCCATCTTGCTCTCTCACCAATCCGAATATTTTCCCCAATATCTTTCTTTCAAATCGTCTCAGGTTATCTCCATCCTTTCTGAGTAACGTCTATGTTTCGCATCCTTAAGTAACTACGGGTCCCAATTTGCTTTTATGGTTCAGGATTTTGGAACCTAATACGTTTTTATTCGCAAAATAAGCCCTGTTTCCTTTTCCTATTCTTGTTCGGATCTCTCGCAGCTCCATTCCTCTGGGATTTCTTCTTTGTTCCATACTAGACAGATTAAGCTATATATTCTGTTCCATAGTGTCAGTCCTCCGTGTTTCAGTAACTCGGCCGTTATTGTGTCGCTGTCAGGTGCTTTATTGTTCTTAAGGGCTTTTATGATATCTGTTACCTTCTGCAATAACGGCCTAGATATCTCGGGCTCGGCTGTTGAATATTCCGCATAATGTTCTTCTTCGGTATTTTCTTGATTCAGTAAGTCACTAAAATATTTCTTCCATCTCTCAAATGTCTCGGCTTCCCCATAATTAGGTTCCCTTCCTTGTCCCTACATTCTTGTTGTTTTGGTGTGAATTCCCTGTTCTGCAATCTTACATCCCGGTAGAATTCTCTGTACCGTCTATTATTGACATTTCTTTCTATCTTCTCAATTTTTTCGTTACAGTGTTCTCTCTTTTTCCTTCTACATAATTTAGTGGCCAATTTTCTTTTGTTACTATATTCCTCCCTATTGTTCCTTGTTTATCGCTGTAGACATTTGTTTCTTGCTTCGTCTTTTCCTTTTATTACCTGTCTACATTCTTCATTGAACCACTCCGAGTTGCGCCTTTTCTTTACTTCTTCCATACCATCTGCTGCTTTCAAAATGGTGTCCTTCATATGACCCCATTCAAGTTCTACATCATTACTAGCTTCATTTCTACTCAGTTTCCGCTCTATTATTTCTTGATATCTAATTAAATTCTGGTTGCTTCTTAGCTTATCTATGTTCCACTTCTTTGACTTACATCCTTTTTGTTTTTGGACATTTCTAATTCTTTGTCTTGTGAAAGCTACCATCAAGAAGTGGTCCAAGTCGCAGTTAATTCCTCGGTATGTGCAAACGTCTTGTATTGCTGTAGCCCATCTTTTAGACACCACCACATGATCTATCTGGTTGGCTTCCTGGTATTTGCCAGCTGCCTTTATTGATTTTTTTGTGCGAGAACTTTGAAGACTTTTGAAAATCATCACAGATACAATTTACATAACAGAACAAGCTAATTATGAGATATGAAAAGCAATCTCCGAAAAGATGCGACTTTTTAGCAGAGCAGATTTCATACTATGGTGTGGTAAAGAGCTGATTCAAAAAACAAGAAAACGGAACTTGTGCTTTGGTCTTTTTTAAAACCCTGTTAAGTTCGATTGTTGATTTTCTATTGCGTCTGCAGCACCACTAGAATCAATAGCATGCCTTTGATTTTGAAGATGAATACCTCAAGATGCAATGACAAAAAGAGGTTCTCTGATGTTATTGCAAAAAAGGCACTCTTACACGTCTCTGTGAAAACTTACAAAAACTTTAAATGCGCCTTCAAATTCGCATACGATACCGGTAGAACTGTCTTCAACTTACAGTCAGATAAATCGACGCCGAAGATATCACTAATTACAATAGAATGAATTACAATTATGAGAAGGAAATAACAAATAAACTTGTTGAGAAGAGAGCACCCAATATTCTAATCAATTGTCGTTAGGAAAACAACGAACCTTTTGGACCGGTGTACGAAACGCACTGTATATTAACTGGTACATAAAACAGAAAAAGAAATCTCAGTGTCTTGTATTGAATCCAGAATATGGAAAATATGAGAAAACTGGATCACCTTTGACAATAACAGCTGGGCTGTACCTTCCATTACATTAGCAATAGAACTAAAAACCATCTCCGGCGGCCCACCTTCAGCCTTTGCTCTCTATTAACCTTCTTAATACAGCTACATATACGACTATGGGTCGCGATATGTCATCTTCGGTAGTCCAAAAAAGGGCTTAACTCTCCCCTGACCTCAATAGAGCCAAAGATACGATCATAAATCAGGATGTGCCGCTTTCGGTGGCTTCGTCTTCCATGAACCTTCTTAATAGAACTAAAGATGCAATCATAGGTCGGAATGTGGCATCAAATGGCACAACCGATCTTCGTTCTCCATTAACCTTCATAATACAGCTAAATGTGTCTTAGTCTACGGCTCAGTCTCGTCCTCCATTAATCTTCTCAATAGACCCAAAGATACGATCATAGATCAAGATGCGGCATTTTCGGTGGCTCAAAGTCAGGCTTCGTCTTCTATGAAACGTCTTAATAGAACTAAGGATGTGATCATGGATCGGGATGTGCCATGACCCACAGTTGAGCTTCGTCCTCCATTAATCTTTTCAATAGAACCAAAGATACGATGATAGATCAGAATGTGACATTTTCGGTCGCTCAAGGTCAGGCTTCGTCTTTCATGAAACTTCTTAATAGAGCTAAGAAAGGCGACCATAGATCGGGATGTGCCATGATCCACAGTTGAGCTTCGTCCTCCATTAATCTTCTCAATAGGCCCAAAGATATTATCATAGATCAAGATGCGCCATCTTTGGTGGCTCAAGGTCAGGCTTCGTCTTCTAAGAAACGTCTTAATAGAGCTAAAGATGCGATCATGGATCGTGATGTGAGTTTCGTCTTCCATTAACTTTCTTAATAGAGTTAGAAATACACCTCTGGTGGTCTACAGTCCGGTCTTGCCCTTCATTAACCTTCTCAATAACAATACATTGATGAGTCGGAATGTGCTACAGTCGGGCTTTATCTTCCTTTAACCTTCTTAATAGAACTAATGAGATGATCATAGATTGGAATACGCCATCAAATGACGGCCAACTTTCTTTCTCCATTAGCCTTATTAATAGAGCTAAAGACACAATAATGAATCGAAATGTGCTACCTTTGATGGCTTACGGTCAGACTCCGTCCTTCATTATTCTTCTCAATAAAGATATAATGATGAGTCGCAATGTACCACAGACAGACTTCACCAATCAGCAACTTTCTTAGTAGAGGTGAAGATACGATCATTAGTCGGAATGTGCGACCTTTGCTGGCTTCACCCTTTATTAATCTTCTTAATAGAGCTAAAGATGCGATCATAGGTCGAAATGCGTTATCAAATGACGGCCAACTTTCGTTCTCCATTATCCTTCTTAACAGAGCTAAAGATACGATAATGAATCGAGATTGTGCCACCTTTGGTGGCCTACGGTCGGGCTTCATTAACCTTCTCGATAAAGATACAATAATGAGTCGGAATATGCCACAGTCGAGCTTCACCCTCCAGTAACTTTCTTAATAGAGCTAAAGATACGATCTTTGGTAGGGATATGCCACCTTCGGTAGTTTCATCTTTTATTAACCTTCTTAATAGAGCTAAAGATACGATTATGGGTCGGGATGTGCCCTAGACCCTAGTAGCCCACGGTCGACTTTCGTCCTCCATTGACCTTTGCAATAGAGCTCAAGATACGACAATAGATTGGTATGTACTGCCTTTGGCGGCCTATAGTCAAGCTTTGCCCTTCGTTAACCTTCAGTAACCTTCTTAATAAAGCTGATGATACGATTATTGTTTGAAATATGTCACCTTCGGCGACTTAGCTCTTTGTTAACCTTCTTAACGGAGCTGAAGATGCAATCTGGAGTCAGGATGTGCTATTATGTATACTACACAATTTAGTTCACGGAGTCCTTTTTGTCTTTGAATAAATGGTTTCCTTTAGAAACCCCCATAGAAAGGATTCAAAAGTGGTGATAAATATTTAGCAATTAGGGAGTCAATGTTTTAGTCCGTAGTTTCTAATTTGCTTGTCTTGGTTACTTCGTAAGACGCGATTGTGTGCCAGTATGCCATCTAACTGAAACGACATATGTCAAAGAGGAACAGATATTATTTAAACGATATAACAAAAATGATAAAAATAGCATTAAAAATGACATTCCATGATTGATTGATCATGTCAGTCTGTTTTTTGACCTTTAGCTTTTGTTAAGTTTTGTAAATTAATAAGATTCTTTTCTATCGTCTCTAATTTACAGCAATTTCTTAAAGTAATTAGACTTATTATCTTACCTTTTAAACCGAAGCCAGTGAAAGAATGAACAGAGGCCCAGAAGTCCAAAAATCCCGACGCCCCGAGATGTCCGAACGGTCCGACAGGGCCTAGAATTCCGAACGACCCGGCAGATCCGAGAAGTTCGAAGAGCCAAGAAGTCCAAAGAGATCGAAAGACCCGTATGGCCTGACAGGCCCGAAAGATCCGACAGGCTCCAACAGCCCGACACGACCTAACAACGCGATTGACCGGATGTAGGCCCGAAAAGCCCGATATATTTTTAAACTGTGGCTCGGCCAAACCCAAAACACTGTATTATACTGAGGGTGCCGTGTTAAAGAAATCAATGCATTTTGATAAACATATACAAGTGTAACTTTTTCTATTTAACGCTTAATCCCTAACTCGCTCTACATACAGCTGTTCAAATTGCACAACACACTAATACCTTAAATTTCACATTATTTAGGCAATCATTGATGTCGTTAGCTTAATAGTAATAGTAGTAGTAATTGAGGAAGCTAAAGCCCAGCAAATAGACCTTTATAGGCTCTTTTTTACTAAGCCCCCGCCATTTCCTCTGTTCTCTGCCCGAACCTATCTGACTTTGGTGCGAAAGTGAGAATTTCAGTTCAGGTCGGACAGCTCAACTCCTCCTTTGTTGGCGTAACGGTTTGTAAGATTTTAAACTTTCTCCCAGAAAGGGGAACAACGTTTCATCGCCACTCCCACATTTTTCCTCTAGTACACCCATGAGAGACAGGTGCCTTCTTAAGGTCCTTGAAGATTCCAATTAAAAAGCTTAGGGTTCTCCGACTCTTGCCTATTAGCCAGTTTAACTTTGAGAAGTTAAGGCCGATTATATGGTCTTTTCCCTGGCGATAGCTTCTTAGCTAGCTTCGAGTCTCATAAGCGCATGCGTTCAGGGCTAACGAGATTGTTGCCTTGATATTCCTAGAAAGAATATTCTCGGCTCCGAATCGGGCGAGTTCAACCACTTTCTCGTTGCCGTGAATCTAGCTGTGTCCAAGAACCCAGACGAAACTAACCTCCTTTGTGGTGGCAAGCTTTTCCACAGCGTCTGCGCACTCCTGCATAAAAAAATTTCTTGTCCTTTTACAGCGAATCCTATTGGAGTACTTCCTATGAAGCCTCAATCGATCGTCCGTCTTTGTAACCCTGGGAGTGGACAAAGGCACTTCTTTTGCCACTAATTGGGCTATGCTGATGTGGCCGGTGTTAAATCCCTTTCCAAGGTATAACACTACATTTCGCGTTCTAAGGTGGGCGTCGTGGCCTTCTTCTTTATCTAAATTGGGAGGTCTAGCAGCCTCAATAGAACCCAAAGTGCAGCAGTAGGAATCGTCCTCATTGCACTGATCATACCCGGTAGAGGTCTACCGTACAATATCACTTCTCTTGAAACTTCTGTTTTTTCTGTTGATAAAAAAATTACTTTAGTCTTTGATAGATTGACAAAAAAGTCATCGTCATTACACCATCTTTCTATGATTCTGCAGTCCATTTGCATCCGATCGCAGATGATGGTGAGAAGCGACCAGTGACTAACACTGCGTTTGCCTGAGAAAGAAAGCAGTTGGCTGTTGAGCTCTCCAAAAGACTATACGTTATTAAACACCAAAGATGGGATGAAAGGCAGCTGCCCTAAGAGTAGCCTCCCTATACCGTGATGTCTACATGACAGCCTTCTAGACCAGCTTTAACGCTTCTTACTTCAAGTACAAACTTTACCTGGCTAACACAGGTGGGTAGCTCCGGTAAATATTCGCACAATATCAAATACAAGCATTTACTCAACTAGATTGTAGATACTTTAGCGAATTTCTTCTATTTACTGATGCAATTGATCTTTAAGATCTAACTGGCATTAAAATTTAAGGTACTGGAATAATTTTATTTCCAATAGTACCAATTTTAGAATTTCCATTTTAGAAATTTTAGGATATATGTCATTGATGACTTAAGTGTACTTTCTTTGTCAATATGCCGCCCCCTTGAGGCTGCGCACACCTTGCACACGCAGTTGGAGCGGTCCTGACTTTTCCCAAAAATGTCAGAAAGAACAAATATAGTACAAGAAAGGCCGGTAGAAGGAAAGGTCTCCCTTGGACTCTAACCAGACATAGGAAGTCTCCCTTAGACTCCAGAGAATTTATAATCGTTACTACGTGGTGCACCCAAAGGTCGTGGCGCTCAAGATCCGGACCTCAGAGGCCTTATCGAGAAGGCGGTCCTGTTTTTGTCGCCAGCACCTTAGTCACTACTATAAGAACTAAAAGCGTACTTCTAACTATATGGTCAACCAAGGGTTGCCTGTCTCGGCGTATGTCACTAATGTCGATTTGTTAACGGTCGATCACCAAATAAAACAACGCAACATTCCGGCCGAAGAGACGAACAACGCCTTCCGTCAAGAAAATAACCTTGAAGATCATTCAATTTTATTGAAGAAGAAGGGAATACCTAGCATTTTTGTTGACTCAAGAATTATTACCCTGAGAAGGAGAACAAGGCCATGACTTCCGAGACTGGAAGAAAAAGTGCAAACTTTTAACTCAACAAGATTTAGAGATTTTATTAAGATGTGGGCCCTTTTTTAACGTTTTGCTTACCGGCAGAAAACTTGTAATTACGCCACTGTGAGAAACAGGAGCGTAGCGAAGACATATCGTTTGGGGGGGGGGGCGAAGGTCAAAATTTTCTAACTGAGGGTTTCCAACTTTCCCAACTCAATAAGTAGGGCACTCTAATCTAAAATGGGTGATTTGTCCCGCTGCCTATACCCCCCTTCTCCGCAAAGACTTGTGTCTTGGAGGCTGTTAACCTTAATATTCTTAATTTTAAAAAATGGGAATAAAAAACGTTTTAAAAAAGAAAAAGTTTTATTTGAAAGAAAATTCCGAGTAACAAAAAATATTTTGAGAATAAGTGATTTACAAAAGGGATCGGCATCAAATTGGAACTTACTTAATAGGTCCTACTTCGCATACTAGTTTTCCTTTTTTAATTAAATCGCTCTTTCTTTTATTGCTAATTTTTCCATCCTTTTAAATAAAATTGTTTATGTGATTTATTTATTTATTTACAAAAAGTCACTATTTGCACCATAGGTTACAATTTTTTTTTAATATTAATGTCGATGATGTCCGATTATGTGGAACGATGTTGCTTCACTGCTGTGAACGATGGAGAAGGAGAGTTGATGTTGACGGACACTAATTCGGCGTTATTTTAGTTGGGCCCATGCACTAACGATTTTCGAAAAGTCAATTCGATCAGTGAAGTCCTTTTCAGCTGCGAGCAGCATTTCAGTTCACAAGCCTTCCTACTGATCTTGACGTAGTTATCAAAAAGAATTTGGAGTTCGGTTTGCAAGGCGTGAAGATCGGGTTTCTGTTGGGAAAGAGCTTCAGTGCGTCCTGCAGATCTTCGAAGGAAAAAAGAAGTTCTTGTTACGGGAATAGTGAAGACTTTGAAGAGGGGTTTCCATACAGGTCTAGACGTTCGATTGGAACAGATTTATCAACGTGTCCAGCACTTCTTTGAATTCTCGTCGTTGAAAATCGTTTTGGCAGTCGATCTGAAGCTTACTTGTCGAAAAAGCCTGTGCAGCGACGATTTCTTCATTTATTGCCTGCAGGGAAACGATGGTGCCTTTAATTGCTGTCGATAATGTTCAAGTCGACAGATTCCAATACTTGTGTTAATGCTTTCATCTTGTATTTCTTCATAAACATTAGGGTCACAACGAAATTCAAGCTGGTAAGGCGTTTGTGCAATCCTGCTTTGGTGCGAGTGGCGGAATCGAACTTCTTGTTGGTTGCTATTTCGTTCAGGGTATCGGCAATTGATTCCAAAGAAACGGTGACAGCTTTGATGGATCCGGCTCGAGCAGTCCATCTGGTTTTCGATAAGTTACGCAGTTGGAGAAAATTTTCTATAGGTTCCAGCAAATTCTTGAGGTGTTGAAAGCGCTTCGTGCTCAATGTGAAGAATACGTAAAGTGTTGAGCGTATCAGCCACAATGAAACTGGCTTTGCTGCAATGTTCGAAAGCGGTGTTTGTTCTGTGTGCTTGGCATGCGAAAACGGAACGGTTCTGATACGTTCCGTTGTGCTCTGTTGAATTCTCCGGACATGGAAGCGGAGAAGTAATAGGATTGAAACGTGAGGTTTTGTTGTGGCGGGCAACAAGGCGAACAATCTGCCGGAAATTGCTGTCTTCTTCTAATTCTTTCTTGGAGGAGCCTCGGAATGCTAAACCTTGATGAGCCATAGTTCGTGCAACGTCCGAGAGAATTTTGATGGCCGCAGTGTTGAAATCGAGAATTCTCTCCTCTTAAATTAGCTGGTCGCGCATTGTCTTATCTAAAGGAGGTCAACTTGAGCATGAAGTTGGTGTAGTCCAACAGTGCTGCCCTATCCGCAACTTAGAAGAAATGGGTGGTAAGTTTTCCGATACTTGTTTTGTCCAGCGCTTTTCATTTTACTCCAGTTTTCAACTCTTCTCTCTTCCACTCCCATGAGGAGATAAGCAGCAAAGGAAGTAGAACGCCTTGTCCTTCGTTGTGCTATACTCCAAGTATTGATATTCTTTATACCATTGAGAGGTGAAGCGCTTGCCCTTTTCATCAACTGGAAATCGGGGCAAATTGAGCTGGTATGGTCCCAGTGAGATAAGATACAATCTCTAGTTGTCAGATTTAATGGGTTGCCGCAATCCTGGATCATGGTTGACTGTGCCGGCTTCTGTTTGATTTGGATTTGGTTTCCACAATTTAAAAACGCCTCTATGTAGAGCGCCGCACTTCATTCAACAGCCCGCAACGGTGGCGACAAATTTAAAAGACGAAACGACTAGTACGAGGGTGGTCTGGAAAGTTTCCGACCTAACAAAGATACAAGACATTTTTTCTGAAATTTTTTTTAATTTTTCAACATAGTCTCCTTGTAACTCTACACACTTCTCCCAGCAATGCTCCCATCTCTGTAACCCGTCCAAATAGTACTCGGCATTTTTCTCTGCAAAATAATTGTTCACGAAGGTGATTGCCTCTTCATTTGACGAAAATCTTTGTCCTCCGAGCGCAATTTTTAGATGAGGGAACAAAAAGAAGTCGCTTGGGGCTAGATCTGGTGAGTAAGGCGGATGGTCAAGCAGTTCAAACCGTAATTCGTGGATTTTCGCCATGGCAACCGCTGAGCTGTAAGACGGTGCGTTGTCTTGGTGAAACAGGATTTTCTTTTTCTGCAGATGTGGCCGTTTTTTCGCAAGTTCTGCCTTCAGCTTGTCAAGTAATGATGCATAGTATGCTCCTGTAATGGTGTTTCCTTTTTGAAGATAATCGATTAAAATAACTCCATGACTATCCCAAAAAACAGTCGCCATCACTTTCCCAGCAGAAAAAACAGTTTTTGCTTTTTTTGGAGCCGGTTCCCCCTTTGCAGTCCACTGTTTGGACTGTATTTTTGTTTCGGGCGTATAATGGTGTATCCAAGTTTCATCTACAGTAATTAATCGGCGCCAAAACTCGGATTTATTTCGCCTAAACTGCGCCAAAAGAGCGTTGGGAATATTCATTCGAACACTTTTTTGGTCTAACGTGAACAAACGCGGCACCCAACGCGCGGACAGCTTTCTCATGCCTAAATGTTGATTTAATATGTGACAAACACGTTTTTTTGACATGTTCATAACTTCTGCTATCTCTCTCACTTTAATTCGGCGGTCGTCTAGCACCATTTGGTGAACTTTGGCGGTGTTTTCGTCGGTAGTTGCAGTTTTTGGACGTCCCGAACGTTCATCGTCTCCCAAGCTTTTACGGCCACGTTTAAATTCAGCAGCCCAAAATTTCATTGTGGTAAATGATGGTGCAGAGTCCCCATACACAGAATCCAACTCATCTTTTATTTGCGAAGGCGTATTGCCTTTCAAAAACAAATATTTAATGACAGCTCGATACTCGATTTTGTCCATTTTCACAAAAAAACTCACATCAACTCACTCAAACGACTGTTACATAAAAACTGCGCATCCAAAATGGCTGAAACTTTGGTGAGTAACTGTCAACAGATGAACAACGAAATTCAGTAGGTTTTATTTACGAGTGCTGCCATCTTCACGTTGAAGTCGGAAACTTTTCAGACCACCCTCGTATTTATCTGAGTTGGAAATTTTTAATTCTGTTCTTCAATTCTAAATTCCAGTTTTCATTTTCCCAATCGGGCCAATCCCAACTGCGAACTGAAAAAGAATCCGACTCGACAAACCTAATCGTACTTCCGAAGCACAAATTTCCCAATTGAACGCGGCTGATTCCCAATCGCTACGCCCCTGGTGAGAAATCTTTTGTTTGCAGTTCAAAGATTCTGATTTTCCACAATAATCTAGAAATTTTACGAATTGATTTCAAAAAACAAAATAATTTTCTGTTGATTTCTGTGTGTTTAAAATAATTCCGTTTGACTTGAATTTTGAATTGTTAAAGTTTTTGCCTTGTTTCGAGATTATTGCAATTAGGAACATTAACATTACATTACAATCAGTGTCATGTCAAATTGATGAATTGTGTATTGTGTTTCCCACTTTGGAGTTTTCTTTTTGTGTATGTCTATTATTTTATGATGATTGTTATATATTTTACTTTGCTTACATACATATATCGTTATTATTGTCTTATAAACTTGACCTTTTTAGTATTTTTACTGTGTACACATTGCGGAAGTAATTTTCTGTTTACTAGTGTTTTATAATAATAAACAGTTGTTTAGTTTTAGTTTGTTAATTATTATGTGTGGTTTGAGATGCAAGTTAATGCGGAAAATGTGTTTTTATTGAAAAGTGGAATTGTTGTTTATGACTTAATGTAAATTTGATTTTGAAATAAAAAACATTATAATAAGATATTTGAAATCATCTGTATTTTGATATTTAATATCCTTATCATTAAGTGTTATCATATTCAAAACCAATACTGTTTCACATAACACAACCCTTGAACCAGTTTTTGTGATTAAGAATACTATTCAGATTTCGGATGTCATTTACATGAAGTGTAATCATTACTAAACTAATCAATTATAATTAGTATTGCGTTTACTTTTAAGACAAAACAAAAATTTGAGTTATACAAGCAACCTTGAATTTACCAAAAATAATAATAGTAATTTGTGTTTCAATAATTATGAAGGAATAAAATTTTAAAAACGACAATAAGATTCGGTAAGTTTAAGGATGAACTTGAAAATAATATAAAGATTATTAAATTATAAGAATTACGAAAATAGGTGCTTACTTTTAAGTTATTTAAATCCTTATCATAATATTTGACCCTTTGAGATGACATTGGAAAGTTTTTGCTTAACATTTACAATTTATTTATTGTTATTATTTGTTTTACTTCACCTAGTGCATAATTGAGTAGGGATTTTGAAGATTTGTGTTTTATACAGAAAACAAAAAATAGTAATCTCACAATAGGCCTACTGTGTTTATCTTATTTTAATAGTGGTATTCATTTTTTTCCCAGCTACAATATAATAATTAGGACAACCTAAATATCTAAAAGGAATGCCAATGACTTTCTTTAATACCCTGCAATAAAACAAGGTAAGTAATGTCATTATAAACGAGTGAATATAACAAAAAAAAAACAGAAACAACAAGAGGAACTTAATCCAAACAATAAACAAAATGTTGCTTGGTTTATAGTTACGTAAGATTTTTAGATTCCAACAGTACAAATACCATAAAGGGGTCGACTGGAGGCGTAGCACCACCAAAGGCCGTTGAACTCCGGATAAGTTAAAAGTGGACGGACTTGCCCATTTAACTCTTCCTGTCACAGGCAAAAATACATGGCGCTAATAAAAATATCTTCTTCCACCCCTCACATACTACTACATAGAAAATAAATATAACTCATGCACAAAACAACGTTTTTGTATTCACACACGCGCACACAAAAAAATCTGTTTCTATCGCGTATTTTATTTTCTTTCAACACCTAAACGTGCCAAAAAAATTTTATTTTTTAAACCTGTTTGTGTGCATCAATATGAAAAATTAATTGTAACCCCATTCTTTTCAAAGAAAAAAACGAATAATTAAAATTCCATTTAATGATAATCCCATGATAAAATCAAAAAATATTTAACCACATATGCCAAGATGACTAATTCCTGTGGAATAAGTGATTTATGGTCGTCAAGGATTAATTCCCATAAACGTTATTAAAGAATTTCCGAATTCAAAAAAGAAAGAAAGATAATGAAAATAAAATTGAATGTTACGAAATTGCACCTCCTGCGGATTAAATTTTTTAATTCGGATGAAGAAGAAGCCGTTGGTTCCTTCAATTAATAATAATAGTTCTATTCAAAACGAAACATACGAATATCAACCACCTGACGGCTAAGCAAAACGCATTCCTTTCTATAATCGTGTGTGTAGAAAAGATTCATGACTGCTTTTTTTTTTGCTCTTATAACATTAGGTTTAAAAATATTTCACGAGACACGGCATCAAGAGTCTTTTAAACAAAATTACCGTCGATTTCAGCAAAACAAAATGAGTAGAGGAGAGGAAAAAAAATTATTTCTCAACAAACAATACCAGTAGATTCCATTAGGAAAAAAAAACTTGTTCGAGGAAGTAGTGAATATATACGTAACTGTACCCTAGATGCTAGGAGGAATCAAAGAACTTTGCCCTGGAAGAAGAAACAGCCGTCATGATGAAGGTGTAGGTATTGAACCGCAAATGAGAACCGAAAAAGTAAAATATGGGAGGATGTGCTAAAAAGGTACCGCTAGTTAAAGAGAGAAGATTAATTCCAACAATATTCATTGATCTGCTTGCTGGGTACGGGAAATTAAAAGCAACAGCGTTTCCAGTTTGACCATCTGTCCTTGTTATATAAAATGAATTTATAATGTGTGTTATTAAACAATTTCTTTTTTTTAATTGTTGGTTATATCAAAAGAAAAAAAAATGATTTGCATTTTTTATTGTAATTTAAAACACTATGAAGATATATACAGGATGGTCAAATCCATAATTTGATAACTTTTTTCATCTTGTCATACTACATACAATAAAATGCAAATTAAGTAATTATAATTACTTTACGGTTCTCTTAAACACCCGCAGTACATATTATACTTATTGCTAACTAATGTTAAATCTGTTTGGCAATTTATTTCTTCATTTGCAAAATATAATTAGAAAACTAAAAAGTTTCTTTTAGTTTTTGTTAATTAAACTCAAACGTTACTTAACTAAGGTACATATAGGCAATCAGCAGAATAAACTATTAAAAAATAAAATACTAGCATTAAAGAAATAATTTTGCATAATTTCCGCAATCATTTGTGATTGAATCCATTTGTGTGATTTCTAAAAACATGCATTTTTAATTTGGATGAAAATAAGTCGTTCAATGCAAATTTCAAAGTTGGTAGTTTGCCATTGAAGTGAAGAAAAAGGTTTTCAACTGTGACGTGCTAAAAACACATTTTTAATAGGTATACGAGGGTGGTTTGAAAAGTTTCCGACCTAACAAAGATACAAGACATTTTTTTTGAAAATTTTTTTTTATTTTTCAACATAGTCTCCTTGTAACTCTACACACTTCTCCCAGCGATGCTCCCATCTCTGTAACCCGTCCAAATAGTACTCGGCATTTTTCTCTGCAAAATAATTGTTCACGATGAGGGAACAAAAAGAAGTCGCTTGGGGCTAGATCTGGTGAGTAAGGCGGATGGTGAAGCAGTTCAAACCGTAATTCGTGGATTTTCGCCATGGCAACCGCTGAGGTATGAGACGGTGCGTTGTCTTGGTGAAACAGGATTTTCTTTTTCTGCAAATGTGGCCGTTTTTTTCGCAAGTTCTGCCTTCAGCTTGTCAAGTAATGATGCATAGTATGCTCCTGTAATGGTTTTTCCTTTTTGAAGATAATCGATTAAACTAACTCCATGACTATCCCAAAAAACAGTCGCCATCACTTTCCCAGCCGAAAAACAGTTTTTGCTTTTTTTGGGGCCGGTTCCCCCTTTGCAGTCCACTGTTTGGACTGTATTTTTGTTTCGGGCGTTGTATCCAAGTTTCATCTACAGTAATTAATCGGCGCCAAAACTCGGATTTATTTCGCCTAAACTGCGGCAAAAGAGCGTTGGAAATATTCATTCAAACACGTTTTTGGTCTAACGTGAGCAAACGCGGCACCCAATGCGCGGACAGCTTTCTCATGCCTAAATGTTGATTTCAGATGTGACAAACACGTTCTTTTGACATGTTCATAACCTCTGCCATCTCTCTCACTTTAATTCGGCGGTCGTCTAGCACCATTTGGTGAACTTTGGCGATGTTTTCGTCGGTAGTTGCAGTTTTTGGACGTCTCGAACGTTCATCGTCTCCCAAGCTCTTACGGCCACGTTTAAATTCAGCAGCCCAAAATTTCACTGTGGTAAATGATG
>VTPC01000771.1:0-23463 GCA_011009095.1 Ignelater luminosus | reverse complement strand
GCTATTTGAACAGCTGCGTGTATAGCAAGTTAGGGATTAAGCGTTAAATAGAAAAACTTACAGTTGGTAAAGTTTTTTCAAAATGCGTTGATTTCTTTAATACGCTATCCTCAGTATAATACAGTGTTTTGAATTGGGCCGAGTTTCAATTTAAGAATCTATCGAGCTTTTCCGCCCTACGTCCGGTCAATCGCGTTGTTACGTCATGTCGGGCCTGTCGGGCTGTTGGGCTTGTCGGGCTGTTAGACCTGTCGGGCGTTTCAGACCTGTCAGGTCATACGAATCTTTCGGGCTTTATGGACTTCTAGGCCCTTCGGGCTTCTCGAATCTACCGGATCGTTCGGAACTCTCGGGCCTGTCGGATCGTTCGGACATCTCGGAGCGTCGGGCCTTTTGGAATACGAATAGTAAAAGCTTTACAAAATATGTGCCTAGGAATAAACCAGGAAATACATGATATGAACAAGTGCTGGCCCGAGCCCGGGGAAAAGCCATCTCAGGATCCAGGTCAGAGAGGTAGATAGATTTGTTTACATGCTTCGACAGAAAACAAGGAAATAAATCAGAAATACAAGCGAGAATAGTCGTAGATAACAAAAGCTCGTAAAGTGTTATCAAGAAAAGCAAAAGAAAAAATATACAAAACCGTTAAAAGGCCAGTTGTCACATACGTAAGTGAGACATGGGCACTAAATAAAAGCAACAAGTTGCCAATAGCGGTATGGGAAAAAAAGATACTAAGAAGAATCTATTGAGGGAAGTGTGTGGATGGTGGATGGTTAAGAAGGACGAACTCGTCGTCGCATTCTGGAAATGAACCAGGGTGATAAACGTGAAAGGGGAAGGCCAAGAATCAAGTGGAAGACACAGGTTCTGCAGGGCATGGAGGATTTAAAGGTTGGGAATTGGAGAAAAAAAGTATTGGACAGAAATGAGTGGAAGAGGATCTCTACCCAAGCCATGGGCCTTCTAGGCCTTTAATACTTTTATACATATGGCAATGATGTGTTGCTGAAGCTAATACGTATTTCCAATGAAATATCTTTATATAGGATCGTAGCCCAAAATTTCAAGTATGAAAGGTTTTGGATAATCATACTGTACTATACACTCTTTGCAGAATTGTTGCAAATAAAAAAACATGGATTTCCATAAAATTCTAGGAAAAATGGTGAAAATCTCCAGAGAAACCCTAGAAATCTACCTTAAACAAATTACGAATTATGTCAGGCCATTCGAGACTTAAAAGAATCTTTAGATCAGGGTATTTGTATGTCAAAATTCTTTAAGCGGTAAAAAGGATGGTGAGAGGTTCATTTAATGTCAGTTTCAGTTGTCTCATTCTCTACTATGCAGCGCCTGTTGCCCTGTTTGCACGTTCTTGCGCCTTTTAACATTTCCAGTTGCTAAGTATGTTGATAAAATGCAAAGTTACGATTTGTTTGAGTTGAAAAGCTGACGCCCTTCAGTCAAGCCGTTTGAACCTGTCGGGGCGTTCGCGTCTCTGGGGCAGCTTGGGCTGTTCGGGCCTCCCGGGTTTATCAGACCTGTCCTGTTATTTTGTACTGATCCAAAGCGGACGATTTTCGTACTGCACCGGACCGAGGTCTTTTTTTTATGCTGACTCGGATGGGCTATTTTCGTACTAAACCGCACGGAAGGATTGTCATACTGACCCGGTTAAACATTATTTCTTACTAAACCCCAGAGGAGAATATTTGTACTGCATCGGTCCGAGATCTATTTCGTACTAGCTTGTACAACCAAAAACTGTTCTATGGAGTACTGGGACAATTAAGAAGAAAGAAATCACATAAAATCAGAAATATTAAAGATAAAAGTGGAAAGATATTAACAAGCGAGAATGAAATTGTGGCAAGATGGAGGCAATATTTCCAAAAAGGCAGTCAGGAAGAAGAAAAGCTAAATATTACAGACAGGACCGACAACATAGATATCGATATAGAGGAATTCAATAGAGCAATCAGTAAACTAAAAAATGAAAAGGCCCTAGGAAAAGATGGAATAACAGCAAAAATGCTAAAAAATCTAGTCCTAGAAAATAAAGAAAGAATGAAAGAAATTATGAGCGGAACACTAAGAGAGAAAGAGTTACCAACATATTGGAACAAAAGAGTTATTATGCCGTTATACAAAAAAAGGAGATGCAAGGAAGTGTAAGAATTATAGAGGCATACCGTTGTTAAGCATACCCGGCAAGATACTAGCAAGAATAAGAGAAGAGAGAATGCGGAGCATGGTAGAAAATATCATTCAACAGACCCAATATGGCTTCCGAAAGGGAAAAAGTGCACAAGACCCTATATTCATACCGCGGTAAATATCAGAAAAGGCGATTAAAAAGCAGAAAGAAGTACATGTCTGTTTCATAGACTTGGAAACAGATTTCGCCAAAATCAGAAGACAGGATGTTTGGAGCTGTCTCAGAAGAAAAAGAATAAACCCCACCCACATAGGAGTAATAAAATCAATGTACCAAGATAGTACTATGTGGTGAGAATATACAACAAAGAATCGTCAGAATTCACAACAAGCATAGTCCTGAGGCAGGGATGTGTTCTAACTCCTTTACTGTTTTCTTTAGTATTAGATGAAGCAATGAAACAAGTGAAGAAAAATATAAAAAAAGTATAAGGTGGGAAATTAAAAAATGAAATAAGTGAAGGTATTACAATTATTATTTGCAGATGACATAGTGGTGATGGGGGAAACGGAGGCAGACCTACAATACAACCTAAATTTAGTAAACAGCGAAATGAAGAAGATAAATATGACAATAAATGTGAAGAAAACAAAATCCATGGTAATAGCTCCGAAAAAAAGAACACACAAAATCAAACTAGAAGGTGAGACAGTAGAGTAAGTAAATGCGTTTAAATATTTGGGTGTCATCGCTGAAAGCGATGGAGAAATGGACAAAGAAGCAGAGGAAAGAGTCGCAAAGGTGTGTCCAGTGTATAATTGGACAAAGAATACGTTTCTAAGTAAAAGTGAAATCCCTAAACAGTTCAAAAGTGAAGTGATAAACCAACACCAACATATTCATGCGAAACGTGGACACTAACTGAAAAGAATAAAAGTAGATTAAATGCGGCCGAGATGCGGTTTTAAAGAAAAATAGGGGGTAAAACAAGACGAGATAGAGGATACAATTCAGGAGAGACAACTGGGGTGGCTAGGTTATGTACCTATATAGAATGGCAAAAGAAAATGCGACAAGAAGGGTCTTTGGAATCAAAACCGGAAGGAAGAAACAGAAAAGGTAGACCAAACAGCGAGAGAGGAACAATACAAGAGATCAAGCGCAAGATAGAAAATCATGGAAGTAGAAATATAAATCACCAATCATTCATCTCGCACAGTCATATAGGCTTTTGGATTAAGTAAGTACTCGCCCATATAGGAGTAATTTTAGTACTAACCCAAATGAGCATTATTTTCGTACTAAACGTACTTTGCACGGCCCGGCCTAAAGTTTGGGTTTAGGTCATGTCGGGCCTTACTATCTATTTATCTATCGGGCTTTTCTTACCCGTCGGTCAAATTGGGTTTTCGGGCAGCTTCAGCTTATCGGACCGTTCGGGTTTTTCGGGCCGTGTTAGGTTTATCCTCCGTCGAATCGGGCCAGGCCTGGAAATTTTAGCCCGTGCAGGGCTCTAGTGTAGTCTTCAAGCTCTAGCCCAGTGGTTCTCAACCTTTCTTCAGTCGCGGAACACTTTTGAATGTGAAAAAATTTTGTGAAACACTAGAACTAATGAACAAGGCGATCCATAAAACTAACAACAGAAATATGGATGAATGTTCCTTTTACTTTTCCTTTTTGGAAAGCGCTGGGTATTTTTCTTGGACAGAAATCCAAATTTCCTCACGAGTTATTTCGGAAAATTTCATTTTCAAAGTACTATCCGTTGACAAGGTAACCAGTTCTTCTTCTTCATGTAAAGAAAATTCACTACTTGTTGGATGGATTTCGTATCCAGTCCTAATATTCAATACTTAGGATGGGAAGTAATTCTCAAACTTTTTATCCAAGAACATTAAATGTTCTTTCACAATGGAAACAATTTCTTCGACATTTTTATCCTGAAGTGAAGGAAACATATCTACTGTATTTTTTTTTTTCTAATATACGATTTTTCCAAAGAGATATCTCTTTCTGAAATACTGACAATTTGTCCGTCGATGGTAAAATATTTTCATTTCTTCCTTGGATACTTGTCTTAACGCTATTTAAATAACTAAAAATATCGGCTAAATATGCCATTTGTTATCATTGTTAAGGCATTTTACAAAAGAATCTGTACTTTCATTCTAGAAAAAAAGCCAGCAATTCATTTTTAAGTTCTAAGATTCTACATATCACTTGATCCCTACATAACCATCTTACTTCAGTGTGCAAAAGCAAAGTTTCGTATTCAGCTCCCATAGATAAGCAAAGTTTTCTAAAGAGGCGAGTTTTCAAAGGGCTTGACTTAATGTAATTTACCATATTTACAATTTGGTCCAATACAGATTTTAATGTTGGCGGCAATGTTTTCGAAACTAGGAATTCTCTGTGTAAAAAACAGTTCGTAGATATGATATCTGAGTTTCTTGTCTTTGCAAGGCTAACAAATCCTTTAATAGAGCCTATCATTGATGGAGCACCGTTCGTACAAATTCCTACAAACAGATCCCATGATATTTTAAATGTTTCTAAGTACGACGTAATAAAATAAAAACTCTTGTCCTGTTGTACGTACGTCCGGTAAGTTTTTTGCAGCATAGAAATAAATTCACTATTTCCTTTTCATTAACGGAACAAATGAACCCTAGTATATGAGCTTTACCGCTAATGTCAGTAGACTCGTCAATCTGCAGAGCAAATTACCGTTTGGAAAGTTTATCTGTAACTGTTTCCTCAATATTATCTGACATATCCTTAATTTTTCTTTTTATAGTATCGTCTGAAAGAGGAATTTTCATTTTTCGTTTTTTTGCATTGTTGCCAAACATAATTTTTACCATCTCACAACATGCTGGTAAAATGGATGGTATGTGGTTTTAATTTTAATTCAGTTAGTTCCGCTACCTTATAATTACCAATTTGAGCCTTATCAGAAATTCTGGCAGTTTTTTCAAAATGTTTTACTTGTATAACTTGCATGTTCACCAGTCTCTTGAAGTAATCTTTAGTTTTTGAAGCAAGATTGGCATGCTTCGTAGTAAAATGACGTCTAAACTTTGCGGGAACCATTGAGCTATTCAGCAATTTTTCTCCATATGCAACACCTTGTGGAATTTGACATACTGCCTATTAATCTTTCTTATTTTACTACGTATAATTTTATCTACTGTATGAGTCGTATTTGCAGCAACATAATTGTTAATAGTACATCCACTTGTACTTGCTCCATCATTGATACTTTGCTCAGCATCATGTTTTCGTTTAATAAATTTTGCGGTATTAGAATGGCAAATATTTATTTCAATTTTCAATTCATGATTAAAACAACTAATAATGATTAGAAATAATAATTAACTATTAAAGTTATTGGTAAAAAGTGTTAGTGTTACCCGGGTATTACCTAATTTAAGACACAAAGTTGCAAAACGAATTTTGTCAAACGCAATGAACGACTGCAACATAACTGACTTTTAGATAGACTGATAGAACACTTGCACTCAAGAAGCTAGTTCTCTGAGTTTAAGCCGTTGACAGTTCGGTTTTGTGCTTGCCAGTGTTGCCAGGTTGAGGGATAAATCCCTCGGCGTAGGAATTTTTTATCAGGAAAGGGATTGGAGGATTTTTGACTAACTATCTCATATAAAGAAAAGATCAAGATAAATCTTATAATGATCTTTCAAAATTTCGTGAAACACTTGCAACAAGCTTACGGAACACTAGTGTTCCGCGGAACACCGGTTGAGAACTACTGCTCTAGCCAAAAGGTTACAATCACTGGGACTGCAGTCTTGTCCTGCAGTGAATGTCCCATTTCCCAGATTATTACAACCAAGTACGTTTTTAAATTCTGGATGTTCCTTTTGGATATAGAACTTAGATGACGGCAATGTAACACGCCATAGGACCTTTCTTTTTAAAGAAAATTGTGAAACGATTACTATCACTGCAGACCGATACTTCTAACGTTTTTTACGTCTCAACTGAAACAATTATGTATAATGGCCTCTTCGTCTGCCCGATCCTGTCCAAATGACTTCCAGCAAGATTACTTAAAAAACCAAGTGTACTCTACGCAACCCAGGACACTGCAAGACGTGAAGCAAAGAATTCAAAAAGAAATTTATGCAATTGCTATCGGAATGTTGAAGAAAACGATGCTGAATTTCATTTTAACAAATAAATTTCCTAAATTTGACTATTCTATTGTCGTCATCATTTCAGGACTCCACTCCACTCTCGTTCTAGGCCCTCGTACCTGCCATACCTACCTAGTTATGGCACAGTGACTGTATTCTTTCAAATGATTATGAAACGTTATTAACGGAGCTCCTCCTAACACCATTAGAATTGTTTGTTATTCTGATTTTGAATGAATTACTGAAACTTTTAAAAAATTAAATAAAGGTAAGACTGTAATAGATAGTTCTGTGTTGTAAGACTTTCAGTATCTTCTTATCCATACCAAAAAGATGGTATACAATCTGAGTAAATAGTATACCAAGTAGGTACTATAACGCATGACTATAAAATTTTATGACTTTGTCAGGCTTACAGCAGTAAATGGAAACGACAACTCAATAAGGTAAGTAGTAAATGTAAGAAATGATAATTCAGAATTGAAGTTTTGAGATTTCAGAATTAGTGATAGCGATGGAAGTCAATTGCTTTGGTTTTCAACTCAGAATGGAGGCGATTATGTGAGTTACTTATAATAAGAAATAATTAATACAGAAAACTACAAACTAAATTATGCAAGCGGATCTTCACAGTAACCCACAAAAATTACGTCTTCACCAAAGGCAATTCAAGTAATTATCAAAGAAATTCCTAAAAATTGCTACCTAGACAATCAATACAGTAACAGTCATGTTGAAAATTATAAAATAGTTGAACCCTCACCAAAAGCGACTATGCGTAGTCACTTGCAAACCAATTTGTAATCGTTTTAAAATAAATGCAAGACAGTCAATGAAGTCAAGACATAGTGGTTTGCCCGTACAAAAAGTTTCGAGTCCAGAAGCTTGTAAGAGAAGTTTTTGCATCTATTGTTTTGGGATAAGAAAGGGGTAATCATCACAGATTACCAAGAGCACGGAAAAACGGCAACAAGAGAGTACTACCGACAAACCACTAGCGTTGATTGATATAATATGTCTCAATGCAGAAACTAGACCACCCTCTCTATTTAAAAAAATTTAAAAGGAACAAAATTTTTTCAACTGAAATGACTACAGCTGCTGTAGAAGATTAGTGTGCAGAACAAGAAAAAGAATTTATTCTGGGAGATTAGAGGCTTCAAAAGATGTGCTAAGCGATTAATTAATTTGACGATTATGCCGAATAAAAAATATTATTCGTTCTTTCCACAGTAGGCTAAGTGCTTATCAATATTTTCACGTATCTTTCTTTACGGCATTTCTTCTTCTGTCAATCGCCCAGGCTTATAAAGATCCAATTGAGGTGAAATGTCCTAATGTCAAATTTAATTCTTAGACTTATTTACACTATATGATTTATCAGACTGTAAAATATGATACCATAAGCAGGATTGTTTTCTTAGGAGATTGATTAAAGGAATAACATCACTTTATAGTGCAAAAATTAAAAGATTTTTAATTTTGTAGAATTGTACCTTTCAGGCGTTCATATACACTCTATAAATCTCATATCTCTATCTTTCAAAATAAGAGTGATTATAGGGTTGGAGATATAACTTGGGACACCCTGTATTGTAAGCATCACCTTGCCATCTGCCTACGTCAGATGCAAGTACATGAACAGTCACTGGAAGAAATTGCTTGTTTGACATTTTCAACGTTTTGTCTGCTTGAATTTCCAATTGAACATGAGCTCTATAATTCTATAAAATTCCCGTGACTTGATTTACCACGCACACCATGTTCAATTTAAATTGACGAAACCTTGTCGACGCAAACTCTTTGGCACAAGACTTGGTCAGAGCCGGCAACTACTTTGAAAGTATTATACACATTACATGAGTGCAATTAAAAATTTTGATAAGTGAAATTACCTTTTTTATACTTTTCACTCCCCAACTGAAAATGTCCATAACTCCTTCAATATTAAAAACAGCCATCTTGTCTACTCTTTATTTTGGGCTTGTTAAGGCCTAACCTTAGGCTAAGAATACATAAGGTAGACGGAGCTCAGTTACGATGTATAGCCCCCATTCACTCGCAAATTAGACGGAAAACAATAACAATTCCGTCAACATCAGTGGCGTACCATTTTAATGTTTAGAATCAAATACGTGGTAAAATAATATTAAATATTTTTTATGTTTGCTTTAAAAATACATTTCATTACAAGTATGAAATGCTACTTGAAACTTGTTCGTCTACGTCTTTTTAAATTTTATTTTTAAATGAAAGCTAATAAATTTGTTTCGTGTAAGAATTCAGTATAGCACGCCGCTGGTAATAACAACATAACCTAAACAACCACTTTTAAGATTTACTTTCAGATTTCTTACCTATGAAAGGAAATGTCCTTTGCTTTCCTGTCAATTCTTTTACATAAAATGCGTTGACGCACCATAATGCCTGGTAAAAGTAAAAAAAAAAACACGCACAAATCGTTAATCACTTCGAAAAACGTTTAAAATCAAAATTCAAACATGACGTGTTGATTTCAAATACGCGATTAAATTCAAAGCAAAGATTGAACTGGATCGAAACTTGCACGGTGCGATCGTTGTGCTTAACAACACAGTCTTCGGTAATTTTCGCCTAACAATCTTAGAAATTGCTTTACATTAATAAAAACATAAACAGACGTTTCTTTCACCTTTTTATGTAAATGGTTCCGTCTACCTTGTGTATTCTTAGTCTGAAGGCCTAAACACACTGGTAAAATATCAAATGCATAATTATCACGGAACACTCCGTATAGATAAAATTGTTTCTGAATAACGAAATTTCTCTATTTAGACCTATGAAATGTATTTTACATATAGTTAAGTATATTTCCAGTAAAAGATTAGCAACAGTCTAATTTAGTTCGTACACTGCGCATTTTTGTCTCAAGGAGGATTTTAGGTACCGTAAAAGAGGGGGGGGGGGGGTGAATTCGGACAGATTTCAGGCTTTTTTGTTGATTACTCTTTCTTTAATGACTAAAAACATTAAAAAAGATAATTTAAACTCTCTGGGCTTCCGTAGAAGACATCCCCTATGAAATCATTGTCGAGGAGATGAGACATTTTTTTCACGAAATATTTTTATCAAACAGGCAATCTTGAAAACGCAATAAATTCCTATGTACAGGGTGCTTTGAAAATGAGTGCAAATAATTGGCAGGCGCATTTTTTGATAAAATTAAACCTTTTTTTTGTCATATGCATTTTTTTCCCTAAAGTGCACCGTTTCCGAGATACAGGGTGTCAAGTTCGATTTAAAATTTCTTGTTTCCTCAATATTTCGAAAACAAACTAAGATATTGGGATGGAATTTTCTACATGTTTGTTAGTATAAAGTGTCTACTATTCTACATAGTTTTGCGCTTGATATCCTTATCAGAGGCGGATAATTGAGGGTGGACTAGAACCCTACGCTAGGAAAAATTATCACGCCACAGAAAAATTACAAAAATTGCGTATGGCAAGGTCATAAGTCAAAAGTTAAGTGTTTCTTATCGTATAACTTTTTTCCGAAAGTGCTCTGTCTGTATCTCGAAAATGCTGCAATTTAGCCAAAAAGGGTTTATGACAGAAAAGGTTTAATTTTTAATTATTTTTAAGATGACGTACAACACAGCCCGTCAAATTTAAAATGTTTTGAAAAATTCGAATTCATTGGTGTAACAATTTTTTGTAGTAATAACAAACATGTAGTAAATTTCATTCATTCATTTTCATCTTGTTCTTGAAACATTGAGGAAATAAGAAATATTTAATAAAACGTCGACATCCAGTATCTCGGAAAAAAGTTATACGGCAAAAAAGGTTTAATTTTTGTCGAGGAATGCGCCTGCCAAGTATTTGCACTAATCTTCAAAACATTCTGTATACCATATATGGTCGTAAATGTATATCCATATTTAATTCCCTTTTCAGTCATCATTAAGTTTGTCCGAGATAAGCCTGGCATTTGGGGAGCATGCGAGTATTCCTTTGCAGCAGCTTGTTCCAACAATGCAGGGTCGTAGGTAAAGTTCCTATTTTTCAGATAGGCGCAGTCTTTTTAACTTATGGAACAATAGGAGAATTACAAGCTACTTGACATGTCAGGTACACACAAAGTCCTATATTCAGATCTTTCGATTCATTCAAAGTAAATTACAGTGATAGAATTTTATTTCATTCGTTTCTTAAAACTTTCTGAATACGAAATATCTAGACAAACCAAGTATGGGCCTCTTGAAGCACTTTTCCTATGAAAACAGTTTCTGACAATGGCTAATGTGTTTCATAAGCCATAAAAGTGTTAAGCACGTGACTTTTGCATAAAAAAATCGAACCTATTTTAGAAAACCATATTACATGGCGCTGCCGTGTTCCAAGCTTTCTTGTTGTCCATGTCCGAAGTCGCCCCGTAAAATATTGTAAATGTGTATATGCGATTTTAAAAGTAGTATCGAAAATATAACAACTGACCTAGCTTAGACAAGTACAGCTTTTTGCATAAATAATGTCGCAGTACATTCTTTTAATGAATGAATTGATCAAATACACGAAATCTGATTTAGCATTAATTACATAAAATTTGTTTCCTAAAAGCCCATAAGACGACTTTGGATAATTAATATGAAATTAGATTTTGTATATTTAGTTAATTGCTTTACTAAAGAAATGATTTGCGACATTATTTATGCAAAAAGCTGTACAAACAGTATTCACAATTTTAATTAGTTTAAAATTCAATTTCCCAACTTTCACGTATAAAGTTGCACTGTGAGTTCGTGCTCGTTTTTACAAAAATTATATTCATCCCCTTTAAGTTTTATTGCTTACAATACTTCATAAAGTCCCTACCGCAAACCAGATCTTTATTATAGAGTAAGGTGCCGGTGTCCGAGCTCGCCCCGGTTGTCCAAATTTACCCACTTTCATGGTATCTGACTTCAATCCTCTTGGAGTAGAAACAGTAGTAGTCGCTTGCAGCAACTACCAGTAGAGATCACCTATGTTTGCAGATGGGTCTTCAACAGGTTACTCTTGGTGGCGCAAAGTTAGGCTTCGCCCTCCAACAACCTTCTTAAAAGAGCTAGAACCGAACACTACTTTTTACAGGCCACCCCTTGTGGTCCTAAGTCGGGCTTTGTCTTCCATTAACCTCAATTAACCTTCTTAAGAAAGTTAAAAAGTTAGACACGAATACAGTTTGACTATGCTCTCCAGCGGATCAGCTATGCATTCCATTACAAAAAAATAAATAACATGGTATTTGCCAAAAACAGCAAGGCCAAATCCTTTGAATTTACATTTGAATTTAGGATAATCATCGTCCAAATGGATTTCATGAGAAGAAGTTGCAGAATATCACGCTTACAGCATGTATGAAATGAAACCATAAAAAGAGAGATGGACCTACAAAGGACAGTCATAGAAGAAATTGAAACACGACGCCTAAAATGGTATGGTCATGTAAGGCGTATGGAGGACTCCCGATGTCCTAAGAAGACATAGGAATGGCAACCACACCAACGTAGAAAAAGAGAAAGACCGAGAGCAGAATAGAATACCCAGATACAGAAGGACAACCGGAAGACAGTCAGTGGGAAGATAAGAAAGCGTGGCGCTTGAGATGCGAGAAACGGCCTCAGGGGCTGTAAAAAAACTCAGCCAGTTTGATCCATACTGTACGTAATATGAACATCTTTTCTTCTTCCTTCTTTCAACAGTGACTATTATAGTGCTTGCGGGTCTAAAGACTTAATTCACAGTAGATCATAAGAGGCCCCATAAAGCTGTTTGTTGAAGGAGCCTTACATATCAGCACCATTAACAAAACTGTTTTTTAAAAATATTTTAATTTTTATTTGAATTAAGAAGAATTCCCAAGGTACGTAGGTGCTTTAAATTATCTTTTGATTATTGCTTCGTTTTATCGCTGTTGATGTTGATAAAAATGTCTAACATACAAAATTCGTGCCTTTTTTGTTTCTGCGGCCTACTATATTACAAATTTTAAAATCATTAGTTTCACGAATATTCTTAGCGATATCTACGGTATTTTAAAAAATAAATAAGGTATATCAAACCTATATTGTTAGAAAGCTTTTTAAATTCCCTTTCTGACAGACTGTAAATCAACTATGACATTTAAAAAAATTAAAATGCTGCGCCTAACTCGAAAATCATGAGTCGCGATGAGATTTTAAATACTCGGGTCAGATTCTTTAACAAAAACCCATAGTAGCCGTTTTTATTATTTCAACAGAAAAAGAAAAGTAAGAAAGTTCGAAGTTTTGCTTATAACTAGAAAATAAAGACGAAGTTTTGTTTTCACTAATGAATTTGGCTTGAAATGTTAGGACAGTACGGCACAAACTAGAGCCCTGCACGGCTTGGAATTTTCAGGCCCGGTCCGGCCCGGTCAGACTGGCGACAGACGTGACGCGGCCCGACAAAAATCTGGTAACTTCTTGATCGGCCCGCAGGCTCAAGAGGTCCGAAAGGCCCAATAAAGAAGCCCTAAGAGCCTAGAAATCCAAAAGGCCCGAGAGGTCTGACAGGCTCGAGAAGTTCGAGAGGGGCAAGAGGTCCTACAGATTCCAACAGTTCGACAGGTACGACAAGACCGAACGACTCGAGAGGCTCGAACTGAAAAGCCCGATACATTTTTAAACTGAGGCCCAAACCGATCCGAACTCAAGTTTACGTCCAGGGCCCAATTAGAAAACCTGGCTCGCGCAGGTCTCTACGTTAGAGATCAACAAAAGAGAAAAAAATAGAAAAATATCAGACTTACCCTTCCGGTCTTAAAATTCAATTAAACTCAGAAAAAACCAAAAGACGATTGCCAGTACCTCGAATGTTGAACAGCTTTTAATGTACCACCGCCAGCTACCAGCTTCCCATTTAGATATCATGACCATTCCTGAAATTCAGAAGATATTAAAGTAGAGCCCTGCACGGGCTGAAATATCCAGGCCCGGTCCGACTGGAGACAAACTTAACGCGGTCTAAAGAAAACCTGGTAGGTTCTTGATTAGCCCAACAGGCCCAAAAGGCCCGAACAGCCCGAGAGGCCCGAGAAGCCAGAACGGCTCGACAAGATAAGCCCGAAGGGTTGAGAAGTCCAAAAGACCCGACAGCGCCGACGGCCCTAATGGTCCAAAAGGCCCGAAAGGTCCGACAAACGAGAGATGCAAACGGCACGATAGACTCGAGACACGGCCCGAGAATCCTAAGAAGCCCGACAATTGCGACAGGTCTGTCAGGCTTCAACAGCTTAACAGGTCCGACAAGACCAAACAGCCCGATTGACCGGACGTAGGCCCGAAAAGTCCGATAAATTTCTAAACTGAGGTCCGACCCGAACCCAAGCTTTGACCCGGGCCGCGTAAAGGCCCAACTAGAAAACCCGACCCGTGCAGGCCTCTAAGGGCAAATGCATTTTCAATTGCTAGAAATGATTTAAAATTCTGAAAATGATTTAATAGTTATTTGAGTTACAAGGGAAGGAAGTAGTACGCTTTGCCACTAAGGCCGAAAAGTCTAAAACCGCAACAGGCCCGAGGGACTCGAACAGCCTGTACGGCACGACCAGTCCGACAGAGAAGCCCGAAGGATCAAGAAGGCCAAATGTTCAACAGGCCCGACGGCCTGAGTCCAGAGAGGTTTGACAGGCGCGAGAGATCCAAACGGCCTGATATACCAGAAACACCCGAAGGGGCAAGAAATCCAAAAGTACCGACAGGCGTGAAAGGACCGAATGGCCTAACAGACCCGAGAAACCTGAAAGATTGTATAGTCCAAAAGACAGACTCGTATGGCCCATTAGGGCCGAGAGGTCCGACAGGTTCCAACAGCCTAACAAGGCCGAATGGTGCGAGAGACTTGAATTGTCCGGACGTAAGCTCGAAAAGTCTGATATGCATTTTTAAAATGGGGCCCGACCCGACCCCGCCTGACTAGAAAACTCGGTCCGTGCAGACCTCTATTACAAACCCCATCGCTCTATCTCTTAGGGTAACCGAAATATGAATACATTGAAAATGGGACACGCTACAGAACCGAAATTAATTTTCTCTTTGAGAACTAAAACTAACTCAGAAGTGAACTAGAGCAGACTTTGTCCGAGTATAACCAATGCAACGAGAATTATTCTAACATCAATGCCAATGCTTGCAACGCACTTGAAACTTTCTCTACTGGACTTAGTGGTGGATTTGAAGGTCCTAGCTACTACAATTATCAGAATAAGGCAAAAAGTTCAATTTATGCCAAATAAACAATGAGTACTTAGTTACGTAATTGTTGATCTTTTCAGCGTAATTTCTTCACTGACATCATCTCCAAGAAGACTTGAAATGTTAACTCATACAAGAATTTGTCTATCGGAAACCTTTCATCTACAGTATTCATGCTTTTAAGCTTCGAAATGTTAGTGAACTGTTCAGTAAGAATCGAGTTTTTTATTTTTGGCAAACTATTTTCCAAATGCTTGTCTTGGTCGTTCTATTACTTACAACTAGATTAATTCAGACGATTGGTGTACTAGAGACCTGCAAAGGCCTGGCTTTACGGGTCTACGTCGGGTCAACGGAGCTACCTGGGCCTCTTCGGTTGTTCGGGCCTGTTGAATCGCGATTTTCGGCCCTGTCGGGCTTGTCGAACCTCTCAAGCTTATCGAGTCGGCCGGGCTTTTTAGGCTATTACTGATCCGACGCAAATCCAGATCTGTTTCGTACTGACTCGAATGTAAGTTACCTACTGACTTCGATAGGAGTTATTTTTGTACTGACCCGGATAGGCATTATTTTCATACTAAACTGAAACGGGGAGTTTTGTAGTGTATTGTAGAAGCCTGTCTGTCTGGATTTGTTGGTCGAACATTTGTACGGCCTGGCCCTAAGCTCGGTTTAGATCAGGCCGGGTCTCAATTTAAAAATCTATCGGACTTTCCGGGCCTACAGTCGGGTTTTGTAAGATCGTTCGGTCTTATCGGGTCTGTCGGACCTCTACAATCTGTCGAGCATCCCGGGCGTGTCGACCCGTTAAGCCTCTCGATCGTCTCGGGCCAATTAAGACAGGGTTTTTCGGGGCGCGTGAAATTTACTCGCAGTTGGGCTGGGCCGGGCCTGAAAATCTTGGCACGTGTTCTAGTGTTTATAATACAGAGTTTTTGGCCACTGCACTTGCGTTTATCATATCTACGAAGATATCAGAATATTTACATTAAACAGAATTGATAAATTTTGATGCAATGTAATGGGCTTTCCAAACATGTTTACCTTACGTTCCTAACGAAACACTACTCGTATAAACGTTCTTTGATTAATGTGATACTGATTTGTAAATGGAACAAAGATCTAGTAGCGGCATTGTTTTATCTCTTTGTTTTAAGAAAACTTTAATAGCAGGTTTTAAAAGTGCAAAATCTGAGGGTCCCTTGTAAACGAGTAAATAATGGTAAAACACATAAAACCTTTTGTTTTTATTAGCTCTAAAATTTAACGAGACGTTAAAATGAAAACGTTAACAATATATTTTTTTATTGTTGTGTTATTTAAAAACATGCACACACTTAGAAAACTGAAATTAAAATTTTTAAATATAAAAATCGTATACGAACGTTATGCTTAAATAATAAATAAATAATAAAAGTTTTCAATCCTCTTAAAATTCAATTAAAAAGGATGCAATAATAATAAATATCATTACACATCCAAACAAATTTTGTGAAACCAGAGTAGGTGGTTTAGATTTTTAAAGGACCGCTCCTTAATGACGCCATCATATACCACATACACCCATCGCGACCCTCATGTATGTTGTATATGTACTTTGTGTATTATAATAACTTATAGCTAGGCTACAGGAATGTTCCGCCCTGATTTCAAGTGTCTAACGTGTATAGTACCATTAAAACAGATAACTCATATTTTAATTTGTATGATTTATACCATAAAACTGCTAATTCATAATATAATTGGGCATAAAATGAGACATTGTCATGAAACAAAGGAGGCTTAAACGTGTCCATAAAATCAATCTCTCTATTATTTCATTTTTAAAAGGTTAACCACAAAATTTTAATTTAGAAAAACAAAAATAATAATTGTGTGTTCCAGTTTTTTATAAAACCCCACAAATGTGACCATAATAAGCTTTTAGTTTCTTTATAAATAAATAGCTAGATAATAGCGATACATTATACCTACTTATTAACTACATTCTAATGCTATTATTAATTAGAATAATATACTATTATAGTTACACAAGATATAGATCAAAAATACCATCGCAATTGACTTTAGGGAAGCAATTAAATGTTTAATTAGTAGTCTATTTAGTAATTGCGACATCACTTTATTGTTAACATGCGTACATAAATTCTTATTTATTAGAATTAAAAGCCCTATAGTAAAGAAATTGGCAATATTTCAATATATGCGTTTACAACCGAGTTTGTATCTAATTAAAATGTTAATGGGCTTGTTTAAAGAAGAATGCAATGAAAAAGACTATTATTTATGATAATTTAAAGCCAGCAAAAAACAATACTTTCGTAGAAACTTTGATTTTTCCAAAACCTTTTGGGGCAATCCTGATTATATTGCTACAGTTGCATTTGCACTGTTAGAAAAAAATACAGTTTTGAATTTTTTTGTTTTCAGTGCACAGTAAGTGGACCCATCTTCCAACCATAGCTCTCTGTCTTTCCCGAATTCACCATACACAAGGCAAACGTCTTCAGTTATTTTCTGTTCATTATCACTCCCCCTTTGTCCAATAATTTCTTCTTCATCGAGGTTGAAGTGTTGATTTTAGAGTGTTACTTGGACCTTGGCTTACGAGACAGTCCTTCTGGATTTTGCTCTGTGTATCAGACGAGATTTCTGCAAGCAGCACCTATTCATCTTGTTTAAGAGTCTCTCTTTTTCCACTCAAAGATTTTGTACAAGATTTAGACTTGCAGCTTTAGAATATTCATCTGTAAAAACGCGTGGGTTCCAACTGAACCCCAGTCACTTGGAACCCTCTCATTGTATGCAATGATAAATAGACATGCAACATCTGAGGACTTAATTTTTTAGTGAGGATTGTTTCTCACGAAATCAGTCTTCAGAGGTGCGTAGAAAGGTCACACTCATTATTCCATTCTTTTTGCAGAAGTTGTAAGCTGAAAGAAAATAATGAGTTGCATCAGTATCAACATGGTGGGTTCTTTTGGAGAGGTGTTGGTCTGTGTTTGAATCCTCTGTAATTCACTTCTTGTCAAAGCAACACAGAATGGAGTCTGGCGGACCTCCCAGGCACATGGGCTTCCTTGCGTGAATCAACATAGGAATGTTCCTGCTATATTCTTGACTGCGATGGTCTCCTTTGTTCTCAACTGGTAGCATAGCCAATCAATTCTCTCAAGTGTCTGGAAAGCTGAGATTATATTGTACATGTGAGAAAAACTGTTATACTCTGCTCACGCTTGGTTTCTGGAACGCTATTGTTGGATTGTTGGGTTTCTCTTTAAAAACCCATACAGTCAATCATCCCCTACCGTTTTCTTCTTCTGAGTAAACATAGCTGCCTTGTTCTTTTTAGTTGCATACCCAAATGGGCACTTGCTGACTTGTTGTCTGCTTACTCCATAAAGACCGCTACACACGCTCCGTCTTCTCTTAAGACTTAACTTGGCAAGCAACTTGAAATATTTGTGCAAAAGTCTTTTCGTTTCTTTGAGAGAGTTAGCTTTGACTCTAAAAAAGTTGTTAAATAATTGAACTATTTGACAAGTTATATGTCATATCAAAGAGCAGTTTACAGATTAATTCCTGTTGTATCGCATTTCGATTCTTCGAATATGAACTTTACAAAGTGAGCAAAATGCCCATTGTAGAAATTTTAGCCGTTCTTCGGTATTATTGGAAATTGGGGTGAAGTGAAATGCAGCTCGTATAATCCGCGAGGTTGAAGGTGGTGGTGGTTTAAAAAATTCATTAGTCGTGACACTAGTCTTCAAATGCGGCCACGAACTGGACGGCCCTCTGTCTTAGATGAAGAGGCTGTACTTCAAGCTGTTGAAGCATCTTCAGCTACAAGCATTATCAGAGAATTATTAGAGGAGCTTGGACCATCCCGATGGACATAAGCCGCCACTTGCGTAAATGAATAAAATAAAAATTAAATCAATGATTTTTATATTAAAAAACGAAAAGACTTTTGCACATCCCTAATACATACCACGTTTCGGTTTAAGACAATCTCTAAGTTTTCTAGAAAGGTTTAGGAAGATCACATCATGTCTGACTTTAAAGTAATTGCGGTTAGATTAGCTACAGCTTTAAAAAAGGAACACAAACCAATATTTAACTGGTGAGAATCGTAGCTGCTTCGTAAATGCTTTAGGGGCGCTTTTAAAAGCTCTGCCTTCTATTCTTTAATACTGGTTACCTTCCTGCTCAATTTTAAAGAGATTTCTTGGCATTTAATAGCATTAAATGTGGTTCTAGGAATACTGTAGGCCTTTGTTGCCGGTCTAACTAACCGGAGCCGTTTCTGACAACTTATAAAGCTGCATTTATGAAATCTTGGGACTAAGCCCCTTTTGCGTTGTCTTCGTGTACTTTCTAGTCCTCTAGAACAAAATTTGCAAATGTTCTGCAATAATACTGAGTAGTCGGGAGTAGATCGAAGTTCGGGTTCAAGCCGGACCAGGCTTCAGATTAAAAATGTATCGGGCTTTTCGGGCCTACGTCCGGTCAATCGGGCTGTTCGGTCTTGTAGGGTCTGTTGAGCTGTTGGAACCTGTCTGGCCTCTCGGGCCTGTCGGCGCTGTCGGACTGTACGGATCTGTTGGGCATTTTGAACTTTTCGGCGTTTCTAGCATCTCGAGTCTATCAGGCCGTTTGGATCTCTCAGAGCTATTGGATCGTTCCAGACCTCTCGGGTCTGTCAGGTCATACGGGTCTGTTGGACCGTTAAAGCCTATCGGGCGTTTTGGACCTCTCAGCCCTTCGGGCTTCTCGGGTCTGTCGGGCCGTTCGAATTTCTCGACCCTGTCGGACTGCTCCGACTTCTTAGGCCTGTCAGGCCTCTCACGCTGTTCAGACCTTTCGAGCATGTCGGGCCGATTAAACAGTTACCTGATTTTGTTTGGGTCACGTCAAGTTTGTTCCAATGGGCAGAGTCTGGAATTACGACCTGTGAAGGGCTTTAATACGAAGTAATTGTGAGTAATAGTTAAAATTGTCCTGATATGAAGGAGATCTATACCTTTTTAACATTTTTAAATGGAAACCACAAAGAAACCAAGAACATTCTTTGGTGTAACATAAAGTATAATCTCAACTCGAAAATGCATTATCTAATCACACCGTCGCATTATAACGAAATGCCAACGGTGTCACTAGAATGCGAGACATTAGGTTGATACACTTAGGTGCAGCCTAGCGACACTTCCGCTAAACGCTCTACACAAAATGGCGCTATTTTTAAAACAAACTTTTTTGATATTGAATGGTCAGAGTATAACGCGGCTTGTCAAAATATTGATAGAAAGAAGATCTTCAGACATAACCAAATTGGACTATTTTCTACGAAGTCGTACAGAAGATAATTTTATAGAGATCCAAAAACAGGATAAATAAATTATGTTTAAAAACCAGCAGCGAAGATTTTGTGAAAGAATCAGAAAATGTGTTTTTTTAAACAAAATTTTATTATCGTAAGAATAGGTTTTTATTGTATAATTCTTTTCACTGTACAATCTAAAAATCTGAATTGTTAAACTTTATTTATTAAAAGTTCTCATAAAATGTCCTTTTGTTATCTAAAGTGGAAAGTTTTTTATATGGCAAGAAAAAGCAACGAAACACTATATACATATATCAAAACCTATTAACAAACAACTATTCCAAGCTACTCTGTAGATCCTCACCCTACGAACTCTTTTAGAAAGAATTCTTGTCATTAATTAATTACGTAACTAAAATGTCTAGAGAAAGAGAAACTTCGCGAGACGTCAGTCTAATACAAGTATAATTGCGCACTTCTAATTATTTTAATGAAACAATTTGTAGAAAATGGAGTGGATATTCTTTTGATACATAGTTCATAGTTAGATTTACAGTGCAATAGTCCAACCCAAATCTACCACTTCTAATAGCTTAGGGATACCTTTAAATTGTATACACGGTTCAACCCTTAGCATTTCTCGTCCAATAACGAGAAAGCTTGAAATTCATAACATAATGCGCATGAAATTTCAGACATTGCAACCAATAAAAACGGTTTTGCCTGCAGTCAATTCCCTTTTCAAAGTTTTATCTTTTAAAAAATATTTGAAACACCAAAAGATTGCCATCAGGGATAAAGAAATTGTTAAACGAAATATTCAGTTCTAAAAATGTCTCATATCCGTTATAATATCGAGAATAAGGGTTAACCTTATCAAAAGCAAACAGGATGTGTGCACGTATTATAAACCAACATCAACCATTCTCTCATGCTACATTCACACAAACATAAATGATTTCTGTTTTCTTTTTATTCACCTCCCCAAGTGTTTATCAAAAAATATATAAAGAAATAATATTCTGCTATCAGAGAATGAAAACCCCTTATCGAAGAAGTTGTGATAAATTTTATTTATATTCTTGCCAGGGTTAGTACTGCACGCCGGATGTGTAAAAGTCATTTAACGTTTATTATTGCTTATGGCATTCACAATAAAATTTAATGCAACCTGCATATTAGCTGTGTATAGCATGCAGAAATATGAATGACTTTAATTATGTCGATGGCGCCACGTAGAAGAGTTCCTTGATTTCCTTGTACCGTTAGTTTTCAGAAATACTTTAAATAGAATTTTTGCAATTTCCATAATTATTATTATACGATATCCTTGCGTATAACCTAATTTTTGATTGTATGAGATTAGAACAAAAAAGAAAGAACATTCTCACAAAGTCCACAATCTTCAAGATACATAGCAAATTTTTATTTTTTTTTTAATGGAAACTGTCCTTTATTTTGGTAACACTGAGAAGCTTATCTTTTTTAAGTTTTTCGATTATACATACAATATCAGTAATAAAAGTTTGTGAAGATTGATTGCCGAGTTACAGTCTATTGTGCTTTCTATACTCGCCAGTTCAAGAATAGCAGGCGATAGAAAATTTTTTTTTGTCGAAACAAAAGCTGAACAGAAGAATAACAAATGAACAAGTTGTATTTTCAAGATTCTTACCATAAAAATAAAAAAAAATGAAAATCTAGTCGGGGCTATAAATGTTTTTTGTTCTTTTGTTTTCACAAAAAAATCTTTTCCTTGGCCTACTGTCTTTGAACTGGCAAGTATAGAAACTGCAACAGGCTGCAACTAGGTAGTTGAAAAAAAAACTATTTGAGTATCATTGTTATGGTTGACAAAAGTATTCATGGAAATAATCTTTGATTTGAAAACAATTTAAAAACTGGGCCTAAGAAACGTCATTTCTAATTTAGCAAAGTAATTATTAAACATCGGTAAAACAGTAATATAAATAATATACATACAGTTACTTTTACTATGAAGTTCGGGGGCAACAATGATATGTTTAGTCAATACACATAAATTGGAATTAATAAAAAAATAATCATTCTTTCTCTTCCAACATGCTGTAACAAATAATAATATAAAACTAGATCCTGTGTGGCACAAGTAGTAAGGAATAGTATCTCACAAAGTTTCTCTTATATTGCGAAGTAAAAACCTGAAATAGAGCCCTGTATGGACCGAAATTTACAGAACGGCCCCGTCTGAGGATAAACTTGACACGGCTTGAAGAAAACCCGGTAACTTATCGGTCTGAAAAGTCCAAACGGCCCGATAGGGCCGAGCGGCCGAAGAGACTCCAAAGGTTTGACAGGCCCGAAAAGCTCGATAGATCTTTTGAACCGGGCGACACAAAAACCTGACTAAGAGCTGTTTGACACTATGCTAAATTTTCTAGCAAATTTTGTACAAATTAATTTTTTAAAAATTTTCGGTCGTTGCAGAGTATACATAGAAATTTTTGTAGACATTTTTGCCAACAAAAATTTTTATAGAACATATTCTAAAAATTGGTAAATTTTTGCAGAAAATGTGCAGTAAACGTGAGCAAACCGACATCAGCTGATCGTCTGCACGTTTGCTTGCTTCCCTATTATTTGAGGCTATGTTTAGGAGTCGCATTAAAGGTTGATTAAAGGTCACTGCAAAGAGCTGTAAATAAATTGATACTGCGCACGCCCACATCAAAAACTTTTTAAAAAATTATGCATAGTTGCATACAACTCGCTACAACAACGTAGGTACCAAAAATTTTCAAGGAAATTTTCGTAAAGATTCTTTTATAAAACTTCCACAAAATTTAGCATAGTGTCAAACAGATCTAAGAAACTCGTCCTGTCTACGAACTAATTAACTAAAGGACTGAACGTCCCGATTAAACGGACGGACGGACGGACGTAGGCCCGAAATGCCCGATAAATTTTTAAACTGAGGCCCGGACCAACCCAAACCAGAGTTTCGGAGCAACGCCATCTATACAATTTCTATATGAAAATGTGCACAAGAAAAAAAGAAAATCGACGTCTCGGTGAATATTGCTTGACAATGCACAATTTTGCAAATAATGAATTTATTCCAGACTTTTCTCGCGCACTGTATGGAATAAGTTACTCTTGTGGATCTTTTGCGTTTGTTACACGTCCGCATCCTTTTCCTGAGGCTGGTAAGGTTTCTGTGAGGCAAATAACAATTCTTCTTTATATCAACTAGGCTATAGCTATTGTGAATATTTTTTGCGTTTGCTGCATGCCTGGGGTCTGTTTTCCGAGGCTTATCTTGATATTTCCTAATTTGAGAAAAATGATTGCTAACTCCGTTTAAGGGTTGCGAATGGCGATTTTAGTATTATACGAAACAAATTAGTTATAAAAAATTTCTTGCGTTTGAGGATTGCGAATAATGATCTTTGCACTTCTATAGCAGTTAGTCATAGTGGAGTTTTCTATATTCGATGCATGATTAGGTTTGATCTCAAAACTCGCGTAGATCTTTCCTAGTGCGATGGAGTTGGCTAACCCCACCTGAATAATGACTTTGTCTACCCTGATTTTT
>VTPC01000770.1:58875-70375 GCA_011009095.1 Ignelater luminosus | reverse complement strand
TTTCTATTTTGTCAATTACTCTTAGAGATACCAGACTTTATTTATCCTTTCAAGAACAGTATCTCAAATAGCATACGGACGTTCATCGCACGTTGAAATTCCGGAGACGGACGTTCACTGGACATCTAACTTTTGACTCTCCATAGGACAAATACTTCTCGCAACTTTAGATATTTAACGGACGCCCATTATTGAATGTAATTTAATTATGATTTGTACATGACCATCCGATGGACGTCCAAAAACGGACGTCCAATGAATGTACAAAGCACAAAAATAGTTGGATCAAAATAGGATGTCTAGTAAGTATTCGTTAATGGTCATCCGATGGATGTCCAATTTACGTCTATGAACGTCGGGACTAATTTTGGAGGATAAATTGTCGCTCGGTTCTATATGGCATATAAACTGAAAGTCGCCTGTCTGGTTAGACATCCTTTACCTAGTTTTGAGATTTTAAGAAGTGATTGTGGATTTTTCTTATTTTCATTTCAAAGTGTAAAGAGCGACAGAAATAAACACCATGTGCAATTTTTTGGTAAATGATGATTTTATTTTATGTTTTTTACTAAAAAGCATTTATGCATCAAACTTTTTTTTTATTTTATGTATGTTTATGGCGTTGGAAAGCTCAGTGAAAACTCCATATAGCATAGAAGTTTCAGACAGGTCTCTAAAATATCAGATAAAGATATTAGAAATATTCGAAAACTCCAGACATATGTCTGAAACTTTTTGTGCTGTATGGGCCCCCGGTGTTTGGTCAGGAGAATGCGTATAGCTAAGACATATCCTAGCAAGACAACATTGGACTGTACAAGCATTCAAACATCTCAAATCAACGTTTAAGTTCAAGATAAATAAATGTTTCAGACGTGGTCAAAACCATCTTGCTACACAATCTACCCTACAATAAGCAGAGATTTTAGAACACCTTTAACGTGTTTGTTTTAAAACCAAAATCAGGACTACTTTAACTGCACATTAGACAAAATTTTTCAATTAGAGCATGTTGATTACTGTGACAAGTTAATGAAAGAAATTTTAATTAATAACAAAGCTGTCAATAACTTTGATTGATAAAGCAGAGTTTTTACAGTTATTGTTCAATCCTGATACAATTTCTACAATTCCTTATTGCAAGAATTCATTCAAAGTGGACATGTGACAATTGAGATTCAATTCATGGAATCCCTCGGGGTTCGTTACGGACTTTCATGAACTTTTCAGATTAGCCTGTCTTATGGAGTCTCTTTTTATCCGGCTTCTTTCGCGTTGCAGAAATTGCGGGGATGGTTGTTACACAACTGATTCTATCTACGCCGCTGGACTGATAAAAGTAGAATTTAAAAAAAAATTAAAGCAAGAGGTTTTAATATTTATAATAAGACAATTCACTGAACACACATTTCGGTCAATTTACTTTTTCTCTTATTCATTTCCTCCTTGTCTTTTATTTTTCTGTACTCTGTGTAACTGACCAGCAGTTGTTAGAGTTGGTCGATTGGTGACTGCTGTAGTTTTTGGAGTTCAGTCTTTTGGTAGCACTTCCACATTTTACGCTGTGTAGGTCAAACTCAAAAAGCGAGCGTGAAATGATCCCACGTCTCAGGAGGCGTTTGAAAGCAAAACCACCAAGAGAGCAGACGAGATGTGGAAATTCGACGGGCAGCACTAGAAGGTAAGGAAATTCCAGTAGGGACATGTCTACCACTATACACAGATTTCCAAGTACTGGATGGGTACCGTCAGAACGACAAGACTACTGGAGGTGACTTTGCACATCCGCGCATCACCTAGAACTGATGACGTCGTGCGTTATGTCTCCCCTACTATGTGTCATGCTGTTTTATTTCTCCCTGTTATTCTTTTGTCTTTTTGCGTTCAGTGTTGCAACTATTTGTTTGAAGTCTTCCCATATACTTTCATATTCTATCTGACCTAACTTTTGTTAATACTTATATTCTCATTGACTCTAATAAAAGATTTATTAGTTTCTTGCTCAGCAGCTGGAAAAATCAATTAGTTTATGTTTTCAGGGTTTTAACTTACCTTAAGAGACATTAAACGATGAAACTTTCTCTTTCTAAGCTTACGTGCTAACTTAATCGCCGATAGATATAATGAAATTTTTTCAATGCGCAAGTTTCAAAACTAAATTTCTTTCTAAAGATTTATTTAGATTATTTGTTAATTTGTACAAATTATTTTCTTTATACACCTACTCGCTTTTAACATTTGAAAGATGCACTGAAATAGAGACCATTGAAAAGTACCTGTGAACAGAGAATTCTTAACTATGTTGACATAAAGAATTAAATAGATTTTAATTAATAATTAAAACTTAAAGTTTACACCATCAAATAAACTAATAATTATGAGGATTAATTAATTAATTAATTTGTAAAAATGTTTGTGGTCTTTTTATTTTAGTATTATTTTCACGTATTTTATGTATATATAATTTTGATATTAATATACGCAATATAAAACTGCACAATCAGTTTATCTAAATTGTAAATTTGAAATGGTTTAAGAATTATTGATAAAAATTCTATTTGTTGGTATCATTCTTGATACTGTCTCTGTCAAAGAGTGCATCACTACATCAGATACCTCAAAAAATCAAATTACAAGAATAGATTCTTAGATTTATGCTTATATTTATTGATCTATTATCAAACGGATGCATGAATTAGCGTTAGCAACTGCCATTAATCGTTATAAACAGTAAATCAAAAAATTTTTATTATCATTACCAACTAATCAGCAGAATTTTTATTTTAATCTTCTCGTCTAATAGAATTAGTACAAATATCCGAAAGTCAGAAAACATTCTAAATAATTATGTAATTTATGCAGATGTACAATATATTCCACGATTAAATCAAATTTTTTCTACGAAATGTAGATACATGGAATGTTTCTGCCATTTTGTCTGTATGTTAGATTGTAGAAGTATTTATTATTTAGTGTATATTGTGTACACATAGTCTGAGATTTATCTCTGCTGAAAACTATAAAAATATTTATACATACACGCATCATTTAATTGTATGGATAAATTAATTTTAATTCATTTATCAAAAGAATTTTCCTCTTTTGTTCCAGATAAGCTGTTATGAATAATATGTGAATAAATATAAAAATGAATTAATTAACTAAAATAGTAAAAGAAACATCCTATGCGTAGGAAAATTTTACTAAATATCTAAAGTTTAACAATAACTAAACAACTGATGATTTCTAAACTTGACAAAATTATTACTTCTTAATCTGGTATATGAAATGTTTTTTTATTTTGCTTGCATTTATTGTTTATATTTCTTTAGTTACTTTCTTGCAACAATAATTATCAAATTATAAAATGACGTAATTTGTTTAATCAAACATTTAATGATATCTAAGTGAACTGCATAATTAGAGAAAATCAGTGCAACAGTGTCATGACCTTTACATTAAATTTGGACTTGTATATCTATAGTTTCATACTGACATGTACTGATGTGTAATTTAGATGTCTTGAGTGAATATTAAATATTTGCAATGTAAATTAATTATAAAATTAATTTTAGCAGCAATCGAATTTTTAAAAAATGACCATTAATGAGATTCTCCAAATAGATTCAAAAAGATACATTTTCAAATTGACTTTCTGCTGTATATTATGCTCCAAAGGTACTATACTAAGTAAATGAGATTCGTTGTTCAGCCTAAACCAGACATAATTTAGTTCTGATAGTCAAACTGTAAAATGTACGAACGTCTTTTGTTGTTATGCGGGTTGTTTCAGCAATTTAGCTTCCGGATAACCATGTATGACCTAAACTGTTTGTACCACTAATAATTTTGTGCCGAATCTATGTTACCATTCAACTTGTGAATTTCTATTGTCAGGAATAATATTCTATAGTTTTCAGTTGAGATAACTTTTTGCACCTTCTTCAATTCCTATTCATTTTGTCTTTGAAAATTGTTTCTCACTGAAGTCAAATTCATAAATTTTTTAGCGTCAATAGTTTCGTGATTATTGTTGATGTTGCCAATCGGATGTTAGTCTCTTGAAGAATTTGTAGTTTTTTTTTTTATTTGTAAGAGGGAAATACCCCGTTCGTCAGCTTTGTCCTAATTACTCTTTAAATATTAAATATTTAATATTAGCTATAACAATTTTAATTGCCTTAGATGCCCTATTTTTCTAAAATTAGATTCTTCGTAAGTAATATTAATTTTATAAATTAACTTCCAATAAGTAAGCACTGCGTATTGACAAGATTCTGTAAATGTATTAACCTACAACGTGATTACTTGACAGCAATGATGTGATATTTATGTGACACTATACTAATTAATTAAATCTGAAAGTACATTATCACGCTTTTTTTTATACATAAAAAAGTATTGATATCAGTTGTCTAGGTTTTGAAAAAACCACTCCGTATAATAAAATCATAATCAGTAAGTCAAGGTTTGAAATCTTTAATATACATATACATATGGTCATGCACCATTAAAATTCATTACTTATTACGAAATAATAATAATAAAATTATAAACTTGAGACAGGGTCATGGTCAAAGAGGAACATCAAAAATTTTAATTTTTCGACTACTTTAAGATATGCTACATTAATTTATCGGTACAGATAAGGTACTTTCTAGTAAATTCCAATTGGAGACTTGATCTAACGAAAATTACACACCTCCCTACAATCAATATCAGAAAATTAACATAAGCATAATCATTTTTGATTTACTTACATTTATTTACTGCGTATCCACGTTTAAAGTAATTTACATCAAATAGATTATATGTAGCATTTACATGTCGTTGAGGTCAAGACATTTGACTTCTTATGTAGCCCATCTAAGACGTGTCGTTCATGATTCATACAGAAATACGCAAACGTGAAGAAGAATTTTGAAAAATGCGTGCGAAAGATATCAGGATAGAGGAAACTTTATAAAACGCTCAGGAATGGTGTAAGCTGCTACCTATTGTCTTATTGCTCAAAGTTTCTCTTAGCTCTCTGTGCCTGACAAATTTAATATTCTATTACAAAAAAAAACAAATAGAAATAGACTTAAAATACCTACAAACCGTCAAATAGAGTAAAATCTCTAAAACTATTGTACATGAAGACGTTGAGAAGTTTCTCAAATATTCCTGTATTCCGAAGACAAGATTCTACTTTCATAAAACATGATTTATTCAATAAATATCATTTCTTGACCATATTCTAATAAACTCTCTCTAGGCATCCTCTTAAGGTTTTTTCGTAGGCATAACTTAATTAAAGTTTTATTGATCAAACTGTAAGTGTTTTGCTGGTAATTTGTACCACGAATGGCCTTTAATTGTTGCTGTGTTTTCTATTTCTTCTTTTTTGATTGCTATAGAAACTGGTAATCCTTTCCTCAGATCATCCTAGGTCGCTGCGCATACAACGGCTGTATGATGATAGGGCATAATTAGTAAATTATCTTGACAGAAAGGCCCGTGCTTCTATCAAGTACGTAGCTAAGAGGCTCTTGTAACTTTGTTTCTTATTCTTTACAGGTGAGCTTTGAAGGCCAGTTGACTATTCAAATTGATCCTAGATGCTTGGTCTTTGCTACACAAATAGGTACAACTTTGTTAGCTTGTTTTTATGCAGGTGTTTACTCAATTATTTTTTATGTCAAATGCGCAGTAGGGTGGAACTTGAAAACGAAGTTTTGAATTTAAGTTTCTAATAATGAAAATTCTTTTCCTTTCTAACGCCATACAACGAAAATATTTTGCTTTTAAATTTCAAATGATATTTACCGGTGCCGCAAAGCCTCTGATTTTCTAAAAAAAAAACGCAAAAAAACAATAATTGCATTAAAGTTATTTTAAGGTTGTCAATAAATTTATACTATGGAAAACATAAAATAAAGAAGAGTCAGAGTCCTGCAATATTGTAAACTAGACTAAAAAGACCCTTACAATGGACAATCTGCTTACTACTTGCAAATGAGCTTCCCTTTAGGCACTTATTTCAACATCTCGATGTGCAAACTACGGGTCCTAAAGGATTCTCTGGGCCAATAGAAAACCAACTTCAAAAATATGAAGATATGGAAATTATAAATTATCAAAAAATGTAATCATAGCTGCTACAAGTTAATTTTGAGGGTTTAAGTACGGATTAGAAGTACCTACATGCTCGAAATTTGTTAAGCAGTGTCAAGCAGCATATTTTCCCAAGACTTAGCGAAAACAAACCCAGGAAAAATCGCCCACTTTTTGACTAACAACAACAATCAGAATTCTGCGTTTGTATGTGTCCTGTAAAACCCCTCCTCCAAATTTACAAGTTCTTGCCGAATATGTTATTAAAATTTATAGTCATAGTCCTTCTTGCAAGAATGCACCTATTCATTTGTGCCTCAAAAAAGAGTACCACAAAGACTGGATCGATGATATCCAATCATTCAAAGGAATGCGTTTTTTGGCAATCATAAAAATATACTTTTGGCATTGAAAACTGATTCCCGGCAATATATTAGAGAACTTGTGCTTAGGAGCATAATTGAGGCTAGATTCAAACTTAATATAAGTCTTAGGAGATTTGAAGTTCCTCGTCTTAACTTTGAAGCTTCTGAGTATATAAATTTAATAAATTGGAATGATTGTAAACTGACGAAACCTTTTGTCTTGTTGGACTTATCTGACGAAGAAGTGAAGAAAATGGTACAAACCGGGTAAACACCTGATTTTCCATGTTTCCTTGTCATACTCAGGCATTGGAAAGGTGCGTTAAGGCCGTCACGGAAGCCGTATCAGTCGTGCCTGGATCTGAAGCTAGAGATGGTTTTATCTTGGGAAACTTGAAGTCTCGCAATTTTATGCCAAAGTTTAACACTAAAAAGAACCATAAGCGCGTAGGCTCAATAGCTAATATAACAAAGGGCAGGAGGAAGGATGGAAGTCGATACACAGCCGCCTTCTCGTGGTGACTTCTGGGTAGTATTTGCTTAATATAAGCAAATATGAGCTACTAGTTGCCTTTTTTACTTTGAGTTACTTTGTATTTAAATTGTAAAATTTTGACGCCCGTGCAGCACCGAAAAACGAATGAATTAACATAAAAAATTTTTACTAGTAGTTTAGGCATCCAAAAAGAAAAACAAATTTTACTATTACACATCAGAACAAAAAAGTTTTATTTTTACCGGATAGTTAAGTTCCACCCTAATGCGCAGGCTGAAAAAGCACTGACATAAAAAATCAGCTTCAATGAGATCTGCGGCGATGTGTAGAAAACGAAAGCTGATACATGTAGAATATTTACCTGAATAGATAAAAATGCGAAGACAAAGCTACAAGATTGATCGGTGGGCAAAATGCTACTAAACTTGAATATTTTTCCCGGGCAAATTGTATACTGTAGGTACTCGTCAGCCAAGTTCGAGTTCTTTTGCTGAAGTGAGTAGAGAAGTGTTAATATGCACTTTCCTTTTCTGAAGTATCCGCTAAAGTGTTGCTTACCCTGTTAATGGAGACGACTTAGTTTGTTAGCGTCGAACTTTACCAAAAAACGTAGCACATTTTGTTCTTTGTTATTAAATTAGTCTTTGGTAGCTTTTTCTTTAAATGCAGGCTTCTTTGCTAGCATGTACTGTAACTTATATTGCAAATCGACTTTTAACCCCTAATTAGCAGATAAATGCTGTGCATTCCCAGGAGTTTTCATATCTTCAATACTACTCAGTAAAAGATTTCAAACTCTATCTCTTATTGTTCTGATATCTCAGTGGTGAGTTTTGGTTTCTGGACAACCTGTTTTAGATACACCTTTAAATATGGGCAGATTTGATTTAAAAATACGATGGGAAGATCAGTTATGAAAAAGAAACAGCCCACAGTACAGCGAAGATGAAGTTCTACAGTCACGATAATTTTCTCAAAATTCGTTGAAGAATCTTGAGATTTTTTAAAATGTTATGCGTTATGTATTACACTAGAAAAACAAAATCTTTAGAAATAAAGTACTTTAAGATTTTCTTCATCTACCTCAGGATCAAAACAAAACGAAAGAAACAAGTCAAACATGCAGATCGAAAGTTTTGACGTCAAATTAAAATTAGCAGTCACAGAAAGAGGTAGGTGAGTCAAGGTCTAACTTTTTATTTATTTTGTAGTTACTCAAAATACACTAGGTTTGATAACACTTTTGCCGATTTTTTTTGATTTCTTTTTGCCATAATGCTTATGAATATCTGATGATGATCCTCTAGAAGGATATAAAGGTAGATCAAAATAAATTAGTTTCAATATTAAGCATATTTTTCACTATTACGATGGGCTTAAATTAGGATGTGTTCTTTGCTTTCGCTTTGAATTTCTTTCGTTGATAAAATGCCTTTTTGCGTCTCCTGCGAAAATTTGTAAACAGATAAATAGAGATAATTTTGGCCATGGTAAATATCTCACTAAAATTCAACTGTGCAATCTCTACTCGCAAACGTCTTCTATGGGACTAGATTCAGTTACGCCCATCGGTGTGAATGCGGTACATGATAATCTCTAGAATAAGTTTCTCTACTCTCAGTTTCTAGATTGAACAGATTTGAGTTCTATTGATCTTGTTTGCTTTCAAGAATTCAATCAAGCGTTTACGAGATGTAGAAATCTTAAGTTTTGAAAGTCGCCAATTTGTCTAGTCTATCCAGCTACCTAACAATCCAAGTCAAAAGTCTATTGACACTTAAACACAATTCGATTGCGTCGCAGAATCATTCCAAGATAAAATTGTTACCTAAAATTCAAGCTTCTCTGGAGGATTCGGATACAGTTTTTATGTAGTGTTAAATCAGTAATTCTTTTATTAATTTCAGCTGTTAGCTGCTTGACCAAACCTGGTTATTTTTCTTAACTGAGATAGGAATGGATTACCCAGATGTTTTCACTTTCAGATTTTCAGTAACAAGAAACGTCACGAATTAAGAAGAGATGAAACCCAAAAGTAACCAGACCCAATGCAACAACATGCAAATGAGGCAACTTACCATGTGTCATCCTAAGTATTTACCACACGAAGGTTCCTTCAGACATTTTGCCATAGTTAAATTATCTGCACTGATCTAAAAATTCTTCTTCTACGTGTCGAATGATAATTCGCCATCTCCAATTAACAATTTATTGGTTGTTTAGTGTCTAGAGTGTTTAGAGTAAATTCTCAGTGTTTTTTCGGTATTTTCTTTGAATTCTCGGCGCTTTTTGTTAATGATCAGACATTCAATAACATTTTAAAAACCCATATCGGTAAGTCCCTAGATTTGTTTTACAACTTCGCAATTTTGTTTATTCCAGACGTACATTTTGTACAATCAACGTAATACCCCGGGATACCTAAAGATTTTTTAAGCTTCAAATGATATGAAGTATTTCAAATTTAAGAACTAATAACCTGTTGGTTATTTAGTGTTTTCAATTGTTTAAAGTAATTTTCCAGCGTTTTTTCTTTTCAGACATTTAATAACTTGCCATTTTACCAGTTTATAGATTCTAAACATACTTTTTCTACAATCAACGTAGTACCACAGATTATCTAAAACAAGACTGGCACAAGAATGTGCAAATGTGGCAACTTGCCATAGACTCCTCATTTTCCTATGCATCGCTACACTGTGCGGCATAGACATAATATGCTAGGGGTTACTCCTATTAAGAAAGAAGAATTACTGCTAAATAGTAGATTGTATCATTAAGATTAGAAATGTCACTTTGTCTGACGAGTAATTATGATTGCAAACAAGGCTAAACAAAGAGGAATTGAGCTAATGCAAAAATTGCAAGTCGAACAAAAGCACTTTTAATATGAATAATACATACCATTCTTTCTCAAACCAAGAAAGTATGTAATACCAAAGTAATACCTATAGTAACTTATACAGTGTGCTGATTAAGTATGGGACAAATTCAATAACTCGAAAAGTATTAATATTTCGAAAAAAAAAGGGTGTAACCATTTAAATTTTTGGGCATTTTTTAATATTATGCACAAATCAATGACGTCATAATTATTTGAGCAATGACGTCATCAATATTTTTTTCTAATGGCAACCCCAAAATATTTCTGCAGATTACTATTCGCCATTGAATTCCGTGTACAATGATTTTTAGATTTTTCAAATTTGCTCACGCTTTTCGGAGATATTATTTGTTTCTGTTTAGTAATTTAAAATATTCTAAATGGTATTTCAACAATTTAAATCTAGTACACTTGATTTAAATTAAATTAAAAAATCAAGTACACATTAACTTGATTTTAGCTTGTCATCTTGTTAGATTTCTGTCATTTACTATTTGAATCTCGATATTATTATTTGTTGTAGATACCGAATTTTTTAACAAACGAGGACGATGCGTTTAACAGAGAAGGAGAGAATGGAAATACTGATAATCATCTGCTGCGATGGACAAACGCTAACTTGATTTTTTAATTTAATCTAAATCAAGCGTACTAGATTTAGAGAGTTGAAATACTATTTAGAATGTTTTAAATTTTGTAAACAAAAAAAAATAATATCTTCGAAAAGCGTGAGCAAATTTTAAAAAATTGAAGATCATTGTACACAGAATTCAATGGCGAATAAAAATCTACAAAAATATTTTGGAGTAGCCATTTCAAAAAAATATCCATGACGTCATTGGTCAAATAATTATGACGTCATTGATTTGTGCATAATATTAAAAGATGCCCAACAATTTAGATTGTTACACCCCGTTTTGTTTTTTTTTTTTGAAATATTAATACTTTTCGGGTTATTGAATTTGTTCCATACTTAATCAGCACACTGTATAATTTTCCATATTTATAAAATAAAGCTGTTGGCTGTTGTCAAACGGCATTAGATAAGAACAAACTCATATTTTTACTAGCAACAAGAAAGTCAGCTTTAAATGCAAAATACGGTAACAAGCCTTCTAAGGTGGTTAGAAAAAAAGAATTTTTTTTTAAACTAACTTTTGCCTACTTTAAAGTACACAAATCTCTGCAATGCAACTATTTTGTAAATTATAGCTAATAAGCTCTTACTTTACAGTTCATTTTATTAATTTAGATATTCCTTTTAATGGATACTATTTCGAAAAAAAATAATTAAAACTAAGATAAAACGGAAACATTTAAGACAGCTTTCACTGCATATAACAAAGAAATAAATAATTAATAACAACTGAAAAAATACGAAGCATTTTTAACAATTTTCTCAGAAATTCTGGGAATCTCAATACTTTAGACTTTGCATTCTTTTAAAGATAAAGAATTATTTTGTAATTATTTCTTGTACTAAAAAAATATTCCAACTCAAAATTATTTCTGATGAATTATGTAGTGATGTTACTCACCTCTCTTGTTTACTAAATTTTTCTGATTGAGAATTGAAAAAAAATTAATATCTCATTTAATATGCCGTTATCTTTTTCTAAAACTTTCCTTAAAAATAAGTTTTTTGATAAACTATTTTTG
>VTPC01000770.1:38744-48875 GCA_011009095.1 Ignelater luminosus | reverse complement strand
AAAAAAAAGGTATACTTTTCCTCCCGCATAAACATATGGCTTGCCAAATGAGAATCTTTTTTGCAAATTTTTTGGTTTAATTAGTTTAAATTCATCTTTGACAAATTTTCTGTCTTTTCCGGAAAAATAATGTTGGCCAGATAAAGATTTAAAATCCAACCTACAATAGGTTTTATCATCCATCATGATACAGAAATTTTTGATGTTATTCTTTTGTAGAATTTTCTTGCTCTAGATTTAGCTGTAGTATCTTGTCTTAAATCCCTCTTTGGTACCTTAACTTTTTCATGATTTTATAGAATGTTTTTGTTTAATTCTTTAAAATGTAGATTTTGCAGTTCTTTCTTGCCAAGTCTCTCATGGAAATATTGGGATGTTTTTGTAAAGATGTCAGTTTTCGACTACTTCCACTTTTCCTTCGCACAGTACCCGTATCTACGTACCTCTTTATAACTTTCTAAACGTTACTTATTGTAGTATTTAACTCTGCAGCAATTTAACTTTTTAGGGCATGCTGGGCCTCAAGGTGACGAATTGGGTTAACATTCGTTGTAGGGCAAGCGACTAGTGAAACTTTTGCCAACCTCCTCGAGACCTCAGAGTGTGGCGTCTCCGCTCTATCAAGCTGGAGGACTAAAGCAGTAGATAATCGCTACAATTATCGAGGGCCTAGTACCTTCTAACCAAACAGTTGCCGGTATAAGCAACTAACCAGCATATCTGGCTAGGGCACACTTTTGCCCTGGGGGCGAGAAATCGCCCCCAAAGACGGATGAGCCTAAACGGGCCAACGGCATGGGATCAGGAAGGCACTGGAAAATCACCTGATTAAAGGATTTCGTATCATTCCTTGGAAGCTACGTGGGAATGTTTTCTAAGATTGTAAGATCGCCAGGCGACCCGGCTAGCACCCGGCGCTATTCTACGTCCAGGGTAGAGAATGTGAAATTTGCGACTGGGCATGGGAAAGTGGACAACTGGGCTTCTCATGCGAAATATACGACCAGGATAAATCAACCAAGCCTTTCCACATGGAATGTACGCGGACTTAACCAGCAGGGGAAACTCCAAATTATCCAGGATGAACTAATTAGATGCAAAATTGACGTGGCAAACGTTACGGAAACGCATTGGCATGATAGATGCCACTTTAAATTATCGGAATACACCACGTACTATTCCAGTATGGAAGATAGGAACATCCACGGTGTCGGTATACTGGTATCCAACAAGATTAACAACTTTGGGTTGGGGTACAAACCGATCAACGAACGTGCCATGACTTTAAAACTTAATGCCAAGCCGTGTGCCCTAAATATAATCGCTCTCTACGCGCCCACTCTTGACACTGAGGACGAAGAGATCGAGGAATTTTATCGTACTGTTAAAGTAGCAGTAAATAAAATACCGACAAAGGAAGTTTTGATTCTTATGGGAGACTTTAATGCAAAAATAGGTTCCACCTCCAACGACGATCATATCCGGCAAGTAGTTGACAAGTTTGGATTAGGAGAACGAAATGACCGTGAAGAGCGCCTCATTCAGTTTTGCATCGAAAATACCCTCGCAATAACGAACTCAATGTACGAAAATCATAAACGTCGATTATACACCTGGATGTCACCTGATGATCATAACGAAGAATCAAATAAACTACATCTTAATTAAGCAGCAATGGAGATCCTCGGTAATCTCGGCTGAAACGCTACCGTCTGGAGATTGTGGAAGCGATCACCAGCTACTGATGTGCGAATTTACAGGAAAACTTATCAGCTGTAGAAGAAGGCAATTAAAACGACTGCCGAGACTCAGTGCCGACCAAGTAACAGAATGTAACGACAAAGCCATGCGCAAAGTCGAACCCCGTTTCGTAGAACTTTAAGTGGAAGATCCTGAAGCTATATGGCAGACTTTGAAACAGTCTTTAGTCACGACCTTGAAGGAATTACCACAAGACGACCAAATTACCTTTAGACAGCCTTGGCTATCGGCAGAAACAAGACAACTCATTACGGATCATCAAAACTCGGGGTCTCGACAGTAGCATAAATTGAGAGCTGTACCAATCGTTAAACCGCGAGGTACAAACAGCTACTCGCAGAGATAAAAAATCGTATCTGATAAATATATGTTCAGAAATCCAGAATCATGCCGTCAATAATAACTCAAAAGACCTGTTCGTGAAGATCCGTTCTATCAATCAGAAATTCAAACCCCGACATTGGGCTATTAAAGGTCAAAATTGTCTGGCCACGAAACTAGACAAGGTCGCATCAGTATGAAAAGATTACTGTAGCAATCTGTATGCGGACCCCAATGCTACTTTCGGAGACCTGGGGACTTACGAGGAAGAACCGGGCATACTTTTAGAAGAGGTATAAGTCGCAATCGACAAATTAAGGGAAGGGAAAGCAGCCGGGCTCGATAGAATATCAGCCGAAGTTTTGCAGGCTCTCGATAATAGAGGATAGAAAATCATGCACACGCTGTGCCACAAGATCTGGAAAACAGACCTTTGGCTGAAGGACTGGTCAATTTCAATACTACTTCCCCTGCATAAGAAAAAGCCAACAGCCGTTTGCGACAATTACTACCTGATAGCCCTAATATCTCACTCCAGCAAGATCATGCTGTACATTCTCCAAGCGAGACTGCAAGCCTTCCTAACACATCAAATAGTTCCAGAACAAGCCGGATTTGTTAAAGGACGGGGTACTCGGGAACAAATTCTTAATGCCAGGCAGCTTATAGAAATAGCCCGGAAATACTCGGTGTCGATATATCTGTGCTTCGTAGATTACGAAAAAGCGTTTGATAGCGTCCGATGGCCCAAGTTGTGGACAACCTTAGGAGAACTTGGAGTACCTGTGTACTTGATCACCCTCGTCAAAATTGATACCACTCTGTAGGAAAAATGTCACATTAAGATAGGAGAAATCAAACCCGTACAAAAATTGTCGTCTATGACTTACGGGCGAATTTTTAAATTCTTTGGTCACATCTTCCGACACGACAACATGGAGAAACTTGTTGTTCAGGGAAGACCGAAAGCTAATTAATAGAAACAAATATCGCAACAGCAGCGCGACAGGCGAACGGTCGCAGAACCTGGAAGGCAACGGTCAAAAGAATAATTAAAGGGCTGGAAGAAACCCCGATACCTCGGCAACACCCACCGTAGCTACCACACGTCGGCCACGACGTTGGACGCAGGAGAAGAGAATTTAACTTTTGCTAATACTGCCATTTTTCACGAATTTGTACAAAACTTTTTCGGGTAGTTGTTCTTACCTTGACATCATTTTGACTAATTCGCAATAAACGGTTTGTGTCTTGAGTGTTATTTGTTTAACCATAGCCATCCAACATAATGAAGCCATTTACATCACTTTATAAGGTAAGGGATTGCAAAATGGAGTTGAAAATGCGACAATTTTTTCTGGGACAAGGTTTAGTTTACATTTTTTTATGCTTTTTATTAAATTTAGTACTCCCTTGTTTCCTTTTCTTTTATAACCAGAACGCTTTAGTAAAACAACCAAAACGCATTCTAAGCTATGTTAAACGCCCAAAAAGCAGAATTTCGCGTCGTGGTTCTTTTATCTTTTCCAGCAACTACAACTTGTTCTGGGCGATTGAAAATTACCAAAACACAAAAGTCGTGTCGTGGCTACTTAAAGAAAAGCTCATGTTTTGGCAATTCATTATCTACCGTAACGCGTTGTGCATTTTATTTAAATATCCAAATACCGCTACCGGCAGGTTTGAACTTGTCTTTGGTAGGTCGGCAAGCTTGTTAGTCATAACGATTTTTAAAAAGAAATTAAGATTTTTGATAAATTGAAGTAAAGATAGTTTTCGTTCTTTGATAGTGATCGTTATGATACGATCTTTTAAATTTTTAAAATAAGCTGGATTACTATGAATACTGGAAGGATGAAGTCAACAAGACTATGTGGCAAATAATAAAATGCCTGCGCGCTTTTAATTACTTAAAGAGAAGAGACATATCTTGTGTTTTGATATTTTTTAATCGTCCAGAAAGCGTTGTCGTTATTTTGAAAGAACCAGACCGTAAAATTTTGATTTGGGGATGTTTTACATAGTTCTGGTCGGTTTTTTCTCTCATATGGCACATACACGAATAGGTACTGCAGAATTCTTTTGGTTTTCAATGAGGACATTCAAATGAGATTAATCGATAATTTTTGTGACAACTTCGTTTTGAAAAAACATGATAAGATAAGAGACCGTCTCTTAATGTTAACATTAGAAGAGGAAGTTTTGCAATTAAATCTCTCTTTCTCTATTTTTGATTGTAATCTTAAACAACACCAAAAATACATTTCAAAACGTTATTCATTTTTATCACCTCTGGTAGCATGCGTTGTCGAGAAATACTACAAGTTCATCAAACACAAAAAAAGCAATTTGTACAATGAGAAAGAATATGAAATGAAATGAGTCACGAACCCAATGTGATATTTTTATTTGCTATAAGAGCAAATTCAATTATTGTTGTTTATATGAAAATTTATAAAAAAACAATATTACAATTATTCCAATAACTACCTACATGAAAAACGTTTTCGAATTTAAATCAATACTTACTTTATATCACCAACCGTATAATTGCTAGCTCCTTTGACAGTAACGTTACTGAAAAACGCTCGCACTCTAAATGGACCATTACCATTTTCTATATTAATCTTATTAATATGAAGCGGATCTATGCTGGGAACTTGGATATCTTTCAGTCCCGATACCAAATATGGTCTTAGATGATTAAAAGTCTTCCTTAGACATGTGTTAATTTCTGGATCCGACTTGTTGCAAGGCAATATATATTCAGCTGCAAAATTGATTTCAGTAAATTAACATTAACTTCCTATGGTTACGACAGACTTCAATTTATTTAATTACTTAGAATATTGAACAAATATTTGCAATTACTTTCAGGAAATTTTGTTTAGAGCATATTTACTTTCTTCTTAAAATTAGCGTAGTTAACCTATAATTTATTCAGCAGGTTATGTATTTGAGGAGTTTAAGAAAATTTATAGATTATTCGTTTTGTATTGTAATAACTTTTTTTAATAATTTAAGAACACTTATTTTTAAAGAACAAAACAAAAAACATCAAATTATTTACACCGAAAGTAAATCGAGGTCGTGAACTTCATTCAGCATCGTGTATCTGTTAGCTAAACTAGAGAAATGGAAGGATATTACATAATGTTATAATAAGTAATGTCAATGGTAGTGAAAGCACGAAGGCTAAACTTTACCTACAATACAGATTATCACTACTACTATTATTATTATTCATTGATACTTTCTCCGACAGAAAATGGTAAAGATGCAAATCCGCGGAAATTACGCAATTTATCAACTCCCGCCAGTTATGTAACTGAAAATGGTACTTGCTATATTATGCAGGTTAACATGATTTATAACGAAAAGTAGGTGATGCGGATGTATTACGGTCTTCCGATTTGTTTGTCGGTTTTCTATTCATAAGCGGTAATGTTTCTTATGTAACTTATGTAATCATATAATGAATAGGTAAGAAAGGTTAGTTTGAACGTTGTGATTTATATGTCGATTATATCATCTAACCTCTATTAAAAGGTTTTTCACCAATTACTCCTTTCTTTTAAATAATAACAGACTGTAATAAAATATAGATTTTAGAATTGTAAGAAACAAAATCTTAATTTTCCTCTTTTACAACCAATTTATTTTTAGTAAGATTTAAAGGTCTTTTCACTCGTTATATTAAAAACACCATTTACACAAATACTTTAAAAGAATCTTATGGCAAAAATAAATTCAAAAATAACATTAAAACATAAAAAGCTTAAATTTAAACAAATTCAATGAAATTTTTTCAAATATTTGCCTATGTAATCTTTAGTTTGAATTGTCAAAAATTGTTCTTTGTGTTAGATATGGAATTTCTATTGTAAAATTACCCAACATAATTTTTACACTATTTAAATACTGTAACACTAAAAGGAAATTGCCTTGTAAGTACTCCCTGATTAAATAATTGCAAATATCATTTCTAGCTCATCTAATAAAATAAATACCGTTTTCACTTTTTTATGTAGTGTTGCATTTTATCATTTGAACAATTTAAACAATATCAGTAAAATAATTATTGGTTATTACGTAAATATATTATAATTAACTTAAGTACATTCATCCTATTGTCTATAAAATTAAATTAAAAAAGAATTATAGAATGTTCACTCTATTACAAGCGTTAAGTTAAAAGATAATATAAAAATAAATACTCACGTGTTTTAAATTCTGGTTCGCTCAATACAATTTTGAAAATAACAAATACGTTTAAAATAATTAAATTTTTCATTTTTAACTTTTGACAATAAACTCTTCGTATCTCAACCTCGAGTTATGGATCAATACAGATCAACAAACGATACTTGTTCTACACAGGATACGGTTAAAAAAATATATTTGAAAGTAAAATCTTGTCACTTGCTACACATATTCGCGATTTGTACAGGAGAAAGCAGGAACCTTTGAGTTTTATACAGTTTGCCAGGAGGGGAGGGCTCTTTTAGGTATTATGGGCCTATTTCACTGTTATGTATTTATAAAACATAATCAGGTAGGGTTACCATTGGCAGGTAGGATTGTATAATGCAATCGTGAAAAACTATTAAATCTTCTTGTTACATCGACGATTTGGGGAAATCTGAACGATTAATGAACTAAACGAAGAAACCAGCTTTAATTCGATTACCTGAACTGTAAGTACAAATACAAGCGTGGTCAAGCAGCATGAACCAAATTATTAGATACTTATGTTTTTCCTATCTAGCTCAATGTTAAAGGGGGTGCAAATCTTCACTGCAAACCCAGAAATTTGTTTTTAAGGTCCTGTAGCTTTTAAATAGTAAAGAATGCAAAGCACTTGCATAATTCTTTTATCTATCTTAAACAACACTATTTTGCTATTCTTGCCCTTTCCTTCTCTTCAAAAACTACCCCACCGATACTAGAGTTTACGCCGCTTTAGACAAACTTGCCATCATCTTAGAATGAACATTTTTATTACCGAGAGTTTTATGATCAAGTGAAGATTTACAATTTGTTTTTTTATTTTGTAAACACCACTTTTAAATTTAGACTGCACAAGCAGAAATAAAGCTGCTCCATCAGCACCGCCGAAAACGCAAAACATGCAAAAAGTGCATTCTCTGAACGTGATCAGACACGTACAAATCAATGTTATTCAAGGTGAAAGATGAATAACCGCATTATCAGCAGTTCCTAGAAATTTTATTTTACTTGGCAGTTATGACTACAAATCACTGCTATTTGGCAGAGAGAATCGAGTTTAGTGCGTGTTGTATTATATTGTGTAAAAATATTTTATGAAATTAGATTTAAAGTGTTCTGCACAAAAATATTTTAAGGTAAATACTATTTCACACAAATTTTTTATGAAGTTATTGCAGTTATTTTAATGAGAGATTTAGCGTTAATTTATGGCGCATTTTAGATTAATAACTAAGAATGTACCAAATTAATGTTGAGCTTTAAAAAAAGTTTTGATGTATCTGAAATTTCTCAATGTCTATAATATATGGAAGCAAAAATTACTTCAGTGCATATTTGTTCGATTTAAAATAATTAAATAAAGAATCTTACAGAAAGAAACTTTTACTTTATCAAGAATTTCGAAGACAGAATTAGAAAATATAAATCTATTTGCTCAGTGGGGTTGTGATGGTAGTAGTGGTCAGTCTGTCTATAAACAGAAATTTTGTAAAAGAATTGAAACCAAATAGTGGCATATTTGAGGAGCTTTCCTGCAAAACCGAATAAATCCACTTTTAGTAGTTTCCTAGAAAAGAGCATTTTGTTGGGCAGGGTAAACGATGAAAGATAATAAAAAGCCTTTCCCTCTTAGTGCTTTTTGATGAGAATAAAATGTAGTATATCTTGTTAAAAAGTAAACGATATGGATTTATCTGGTTCTGCTGGAAAAGTACCTTATTTATTACAATTGAATGAAAAGCATGAATAAGATTCTAGAGTTGGCTTTACATATTGAGCTTTTATTAAAGTTTATATAAAAAAACAAAATACAAGAAAGTAAAAATTAGTATTTCTAAAATATTAAATGTGTAGGTCATCTTCCTCTTCCAAACAGTCGCATCTCTCTCCATCGCTGTCATGATCTTGTTGTTTATCGCCTTTATCGTTTTGAATTTCAGATGTAGACAAAATTCTTTTGTACCAATCCAAATTTTCTTGGCTTTCCCAGTTCTGTCCAAATTGTTGGGCCATAAGTTTTCGTACCGTTTTCTTTTTGTTTCTGGGAAAGAGCGATGTAATTCGATATTATTGAATTGAAAACCTTCGTCAGATTTGTTTCTCTTAAGCAGATTTTGTTGTGTTTCAGACATGGTTTCAGATCGATAATGCTGGTAGCAGGTAACAGTAACTTTGCTCAGATTGGTTTTAACTATTATTTTTTAAAAAATAATTCTTTTAATGTCAGCCATTCCATCCACTTTTTTTTATAAAAAGTTTGTAATTCCTTAATATTCCTAATCAGGCAGTCTTGTCTCAATATTTTAATAGCGCCTACTTCTGAATATACCTTGTAGTGTCCATCTTTTGATTCGATAGTGGAATTTCTTTTTAGAACCTGTTCCACTCTACAAAACGCTCGATCAGCCGGCATAAAGCTGTGTCCCCTAACAGGGTAGGTAAGATTTAAATGAGTTACATTTTTCAGAAGACTCAGATTTCAACCAATACAATAAGGCATGGACAATGTGGCTATTCTTAGTCTGTCCTCCGCATCCATCACAGAACAACCTTATGACTCTTTTGTCTTGCAAAGTTACCCCAATCAAGTGCGAAAGTAAAGCAGATCCGATTTCTGTACAACCACTTAATGCTAAGTCTTCGGTCCGCAAATAAAATGTAGGATTCTTGGAGTCCATCTGAACACAACAGAGTACAAACTTATTTGATGTGAACAGAAAGCTTCGCTAATGGGCTTTCGGGAAAGCGGCTGTACCTGCTGTAGATCAAAGCAAAAGCTAAAGGCATCTTCTGGATTCTCCTTCATAATTTGGTAAAAAGCCTTTGCCCTTTTATTATGAATTCGATATTGTAGCATAAACTCCTTCTTTGTATTTGAATTCTTTTCAATTTTCATTAGATGTTTTAGTCTTGTGCATTGACCGCAGCAATTTGATGCTGGGGATGAAAACCCTATATTGAACTTTGTTAGAAACACTTTTCTGAACATTAAATACGTAACTTTATACTGGGTATCAACTGTATTGTTATACATCTTGTGCAGTTTGGATATGTTAAAATAAGAAGGTAAGTAAATCTTTTTGGATTTTGCTCTATTATAATTGCTTTCCTGACCTCTAAGCTGTCCAATAAATTCTTTAACTTGTTTTCGTTTAGAAAAAATTTTCGCACACATACGATCGCCACCATGCTTTTCTTTTGGTGCCTCCCCTTGGCAAATAATTATTGCCACATGACTGATCCCAAGCGCATGTCGAAAAAATCCTTGACATACCCTAACACCTGTGTTGTCTCGTTTTAAAAAGTAAACTATGTTAAGTGATCGTGTTTTTGACTCATCTTTTAGAGGTCTCTTTCTTGCTGTTTGAAGAACAGACATCATGTGGCAAAGCTTCGTGTCTTACTCAATTTTGTCCTGCGTCTCACAAAACTTCTTGAGAATTAATTTTACATCAGAGTTTCGAATTTTAAAACAAAAATATGTCTTTCCAGCATGATTGCATGGCCTCCTACATTTCTTTAAATCTGGGTCTGCGTCTAAATATCTATAATTTTAGGAATGTTAGATTACGTAAAACACAAAAGTGTATCAGGAAATTACCTCTTTCTCTTTTTCTTTTACACGTTTGGTTTTATAGTTTTTACGTCGCGTTCTGCTACTAACATTTGCATCTTTTACAGACACTAGGTTATCCATTTAACTGATTTTATCACCATCTAAGCAAGTACATACAGAAGAAATGTGACAAACCAAATTTCAGTCACCACGTTAACAGATTAGTAAGGTTAGATTATTACAATGAGAGTAGACTCTTACCA